>ML806467.1:116999-135500 GCA_009831015.1 Picea engelmannii
TGCAATTGGGACAATATGTCAAGTACATTAAACAAAATCTTGATTTTCATAGATAAATATTCCAAAACATACAACTTGCAGTAACATTCAATTACATTGATTGTCATTCATCACTTGCATTGTTTTCATTGCTCGAGTTGCATGCATGTCTCGTTTCTTCATCAATTGTAGACGATATTGTACTTTGGTTATTTAACCTATTGTTTCCTTGATCGACTTGTTTTTGATGTTACGTCTCTTCATGTTCCATATACAAACATAGAAATAAAGTGTAATAAGTATATCTACATTTATATAGTAGAATATACATGATTGCATAAATAAAAAAGTGTACCATAGAACATTTCATAAAAAATACACATTTTTTTGAAGCCGTGTTGCATGTTTTCTCTCAAAATCTCTTATGTTGGATACACTCCATATTTTGTTTCATGCATGTTTAATACACCATGACAAAGCATAATTGATGTAATTAATCTAAAAGTTTCTTGTTGTTTCATTAATTATAAAACAATGAAAGTTAAACAACATAACTACTGACAAATTGTTCAATTAAACCTTGATAATTCAACATATACTCACAACCCATACTTAACCCAATGTCGATCAATTTTTGGTTGGTTGTTATTTTGTATGTTAGCACCTATTGGGAGACATCCATGGATGAGTGTAAATCAAATATTTAAATATAAATATCACAACAAATATGAAATCTTAAGTAAGTCTGAAAACGTGAGTACTCACAAACTTTTCTATCAACACTTTTCTTCCTCGATGTCATGTCTTATGTGTTGAATGGGTTCCATTTTTTTTCTTTTCTGCAACAAAACAATTGAAAATTAGTATTTCATGCGATAATAAAATTCAATGTACATAAAAGAATAAATGAATTATTACATACCTTTGATGCACATTGTTGTTGGGATGCCTCCTCCCATGATGCAATTATGTTCATTTCTTTTTTCATCTCCTTGTACACTTTTTTGGACATCCCCACCAACATGTATTGGCTCTCCCCTCATTTTCCCCTTGGAATTTTCATAATCTTCCTGAAAAACGAAAATCATAATATTTCTTTTTTAAATCGACATGAAAGTGAATATAGCAAAAAACAAAAAATGGTATTTTTTGGGACATATTATAGAAAAAAAAGTTTAGTAATAATACTTTTTCTATTGCAACTCTCATAGGTCTCATTGACCATTTCTCCTAAAACACTTCTTGTTCTTTATGTATAACCTGATTCTTGGAGTCATTGGGTTCATTTTTGTATTGTAAGTGGAAAATATGTTTATATGTTCTTTCCACTATATCCCTCATAGTTTTATGGAAAAATCCCTCCCTCTTGTTAAATTCTAGCACCACTATAGATGAACTGACGACCAAGTCATCATCATTTACATCCTTCATCATCTTTGTATTCTTAGGACAACATTATGTTCTCTCGCTATTAGTCCCTCCTTGCACACCATAAAAAAAATGTGAAATTGAGTGTTTAAAACATGTTAGTGATTGATGTTAAGAAATTCGTTTTTAGTAAAAAGTCAAAGAAAAAATTTGTGTTGATTACCTTTTGATCCACCTAATTCCTCCCTTTGCAACATTTTCATAAATCTGTTACGCTCTTTGGCACTAAGATTGCAAACAATCTTATCGAGTTTCTTCAAGTTTTTCTATGCATGACACGCCTTAACCAATACACATCATTAATTTAAACCTACAGATAATTCAAATATATTAAATTTTTAATAAAACTTAAAGAACTTACCTTTTTATCTTGTTGGGATGAGCTGTCATCACGCTCATTCGAATAATTTGTTGTCCTTGAACTTCTATTGGCCAAATTTTTATAAAAAACAATCCAGGAATCATCAAATATAACAATTATGAAATATTTTTACACAATAATATTTTGGTGTTTATAATAAAATTGTATGCATTGGTGTGTTAAACATATTTATACACAACGATATATGATTATCGTGTTATTATGGAATTAAAAATGTTTTGTTTACAAATTGTTATATTCATGTGGTGATCTGTAAAGTAATAGAAGCATCGGTGCTTGATTACTATTTATTGAGCACTGCCAAACTCTTGAACAAATTTAAAACATGATATTTTTTTTATATTAAAAACAATTTTATTTACATTTTAAACTCAACAGTGTTGTTGATAGAAACAAACGCATATGTGTGTTATTACTATACAGTGTGCACCAATTGTCAAAAGGAAAACATATGATATTGAGACTATTGTTAGTACTACAGATCAACATAAACATAGGGGAAGAGTGGAAAATGAAAGCACTCATTCTCCCAGCCGGAACCAATTGTTGAAAGGAAAACATATGATATTGAGAATATTGTTAATACTATAGATCAACATAAACAAAGGGGAAGAGTGGAAAATGAAAGCACTCATTCTCCCAATGTTTCACAGAAAAGTGGCCCACCCAAGCAAAGTTTTCATTCAACAACACTAGGAAAAAAGAAGTCTTAAGCTAATAATTCTAATTCCAGAGGTGTAAAAAACCCTCCAAAGGGAAGGTTGGAGTGGTCTCATAAAATCCAATTTAAAAGAAAAAGACAAAATTCTCAACAAGAGGTAGAATAGAATGTACCTGAGAATGATTTATCCTTGAAGATATGGATCTAGACATTGACATCGAGAATATAGAATTTTCTAATGATGAGCAGAGATTGCAAGAAAGTAAGGAAGTTGCAGCTAAAATTAAAATTCAAGAAGAAGTCTTTTCAGAGGAGGAATCCTTCACTATACATAATGCCTTATTTGATAAAATTTCCAAAAAATTAATTTTTGAAAGACTTAATTCAAAAAATAAAAGAATCCAAGGAAAATATCATTCATAGTTAGATCCCAGTGGTGTACCACCTTCCAGAATTTCCAAAATTCACATAGCTACGAGAGATGCTTCAGAAATTTCAGTTGATGATATGGAAGATGAAAATATCATGCTTAAATAAAGGGTTAAAGAATTAGAGTGTACTCTAATGGCACCCCCTATATTTTCTACTCTGGTTTCAATAGTCCAACCTTGGAAAATATCTTATAAAACCACAGAATCAAGTTTAAGGTTGAAGGGAACATCGAATCTACTTGCTACAATTAGATGTTATATTTGAAAAAACATAAAGAAGAGGATGTCTCTCATTTTAGAGACATGGGATTTAGCAGGAAACTTTGTCTCTTTGGGTTCCAAGATTTAAAATTTTAGACAATATCTACATGCTGACCTAAAAAATAATGAAGGTTTTTATAAAGATGGTGTAATTACATTTGTTCTAAAAATTTATAGTATGACTGAACTTAGGAGAAAAGAAGAAGATGTTTCATCCTTGAAACGTGTAAAACAATTGAAAGTATGTTGGATGAAGAGAAATAAAACCTTAAAGGAGTTATTATATTATATTGATTATATTATATTGATATTCTAAGTGTTAAAAAAGGGGAAGCATATTTGAAGTTGGTCAAGTTAGACCTTGCAGGAACTATTGGTGAAGTACAAGATCCTAAATTGATTTCAAACTCTATTCTCATGACAAGGGAAAAATTTGAAGAGCATGTAGAAATATCAAAGGGTATATCGGTAGAGAAGTTCAATAGCATGACCAAGTATATAGAGCAAGAAATTGAAAGTTGGCTTGTATAATATGTAAATCAAAATAAAGACATTGAAGTTACATTGCAACAACTTTCAATTGATTTTAGAGCATTTGAAAATACATTATTTGATATAAGAGTAAAACATGAGATAATTGTTGCTCCTATGCACGAATACATTGAAAATTGGTTAAAGTTAGATTTAATTAAAATTACTGAAGAGGATCAAATGGAAGCGGTTAGTATCGGCCAGGAAACTACCGCCAAGGAGAATATAAGAAAAACATCGGCCAAAAATAACCAGAAGAGATTTCATCACAATGAGTAATACAGATCAAATTCTTTCCAATTCTTTTCTATTCATGTTCAGAAGTCATCCAGTTGTGTTTTATCTGTCCCAAGAAAAACATAACTGATTTTATGATCTTCCTCTTTGTCTTCCTTTCAGGTCCATCCCTATTCACATTCTTATCTTTATTTTATGGTCCACGGGAGCCAATCCCAGTCCAACTTTGGAAAAAATAATTTTAATTTTTAAGACTATCAAAGACTAATATTTTTTTGAAAAATCCCAAAGAACTACTTTGGGGATAAACTTTAATAATATCTTTTGAACTCTGAGTTTTGAGCATTAGATATTAATTTTTCCTATCATATTATATTTTGTTTTCAGTGAAAAGACTCTTTTAAAGTTCTCTCATATATGGTACTTTATCTTCCCTTCCGTGAATGTGATAAAAAAATAATTGAAATCTATGATGGATGTGAGATTTATGTTATGTTATGTTATCTGTAATTGTTATTTTTGTATAATATTTATGCAAATATCATATTTTATGAGTGAAATTCCTGGTCCCTTTCTCAGGAATTCTTTGATGCATGTATATTATGTAACTTGATTTGATTCATAAATATTTGGAGTTTGTTGTTTTGCACTCTCCTATTCAGGGTTAATTTTAAGGATAAAAATTTATATTAAAATTTAGAAACCTGGGATAATTTTACTAGTCCTTAATATGCAAAATGTAAAATGTTTGGCAATACTTTTGTAAAATAATTCAAAATTTTAAGGATTTTATATAGTTTCTATAAAATTTTGGCGATTTTTAAGGTAAAATAATTTTACTCTATGGAATTTGGGTGAATCGTTTTTAGAAAAAATGGAAATTTGCGAATGTTTTTTTGGGAAAAACCTTGGATAATTAGCCCATCTGTGAAATTTATCCCCTAAAACCATCCCAATGAAGAGGTATTTTACGTTGTATGGAATATGTTTGTACACCATGCATGATTATCCAAGACTAGGAGTTTTATTTGGTAAGCATGTTGATTGATTTTCTTATACCTGTAATGTTATTTGGCATACTTAATTTGGTGAAACTATCTTTTTGACACTAACATGCTCTGTATACAATAATGTTGCAGGTCTTGTAATAAAAGGGTGTCATGGAGGTAAATTTTGTGGATATTCTATAAAGGATAGGTGGTCCAACCACCTATGAAATCCAGTGTACGACTGTACGAGGGTATTCCTCCCACAAGACCACCCTTATAAAAGAGTTGCATCTTCTTTTAATGCTAACCCAGAGACAACATAGAGACTTGAAATAATCACATCGACATATTCGATTAGGGAATATGAAACAAACAAGGAGAAGGAAATGAAAAAATTGTTTGATTCAAATGGGGAACCTATGTTCGATGATCCTGAATTTTTTGACACCTACGTTGAAAAAAATCCTATTGGGATGAAAATGAAATCTATATTTTATGAGCTTCCTTATTGGGAGCATATTAAGATTTACCACTTTCTATATCCCATGCATATATTCAAAAATGTTTCATCTCATTTATGGAGGCATGTATCATAAAAAAAAAGTGATCCATTGATTGTTAGGAGAGATATTATTTCTTCAAATACTAAAAAGAGACATTGGCCAAGAAAAGAATGTAAATGAGAGGTTGGTCCCTCTTGGTCTTTTAAAGAAGGTGATGTCCCATGGATTTTGAAGAAATTTGATCTTTCTATGGAGAAAGATGTTATATTGGGTGTGAAATAACCTTCTTTATATGGGTCGACACTACAACATTGCTTCAATGTAGAAGGGAATTTGTCGAGGTTGAAATCACATGACCATTTGAACCTTCTAGGGGTATATATGTTGAATACAATATTATTTTTCTATAGTGTAGGTTAAAATATACTATTCTCTCACAGTTTTATAGAAATTAATAATGTGTGTGTTTATTTTGTAGTGTTGTTATCCTTTGCTCAAGCATTGTTTTGTGAACCATGAATTCCCCCAAGACCCGTGACATGCCATATCAAAATTATCTACATTTGTACATTAGATCACATAAAAGGATATACATATGGCTTTCATTCCACAATGGCATCGAGAGATAGTTGATATTGTTTGTATGTTTAAGAATGAACTTCCCACAAGTTTTATGGACTTGCAAGTCCATATTATAATTCACCTACCTGGTGAGGTTGAATTAGTTGGGGTGTTCTCATGTCATTTGATATTCTTCTTAGAGAGGTACATACAAAAATTGAAGGGGTTTGTTTGAAAAAGGGAAAAAATAGAGGGCTCTATGGGAGAGGGGTACACAGTATACAATTCATTTTATTATGCTAGTGAGTACATCAAGGAAAATAATGACACACTAGGGGAAGTGGTATAGGAAAACCAACAGGATTGGGACAAAAGGGAAGGGGAGTTACTTCAAACGAATGGAAAAAGGTGCATGATAAAGAGTAAGTCACTTATTTTTTGTCAAATTTGTACAAAGAAACTATTTACACTGAAGTTGATAATATATATTTGATCTCATATTATTTTTTTCGAATTCTTGTATACATGATAAATGAATTTAGAAATTGATTTCATCATTAAATTCATTTTTAAAAACGCGGAAGCAATGCAACCATGGGTCACATTGTATGAAGAAAAAAAAAAGGAAATGGGACAGTGATAGGAAAACATTTAGACAATTGAATGGTAGAATCATACCTTGTCCTGATCATTTAAAATAAAATATGCCAAAAATATGTCCCAACAGTTGGGTGCCTAACCAAATCACAGAAAAATATGGGGTGTCTGATCATTACCCACATGGAGAATATATGTATGCACTAAACATAGTGATTGGGTGCAGCAACTATGTAATAATATCTTTGGGTAGCACGTTCAATTTATAATGCACATTTGAATTGTAACATGTATTATGTTTTTATTAATTCTCCGGTTATCAAACATATCACATCGTCCTTTGTTCACATTTTTACATGTGCATTTGTTCCCATCTATGTGGGCATATGGACATCATTTTCGCACTGAGGATGTCGGTGATGGAAACATCACACAATATTGTGGAGTCAAGGTTGATTTCGACCAATTTAGTCATGCTAGTCACTGTGATCAAAACCTAATAGAGAGGAAGTTAGGTTACATTGGAAAGATACAAGAGATCATGCAAGTGAACTTCTCATCTTTTCAATGTGTTATTTTTAGATGAAAGTGGTGGGATAGATTTGACCAAAGAAACGTAAAGGAAGATCATGATAGTGGCATACTATGTATTAACTCTAAACAATTGTCAGTTGAAACTAAAGAGCCTTACGTTTTCCCAAAACATTGCAACCAAGTGTTTTTTTACCCAATTGTGTTGGATGGGAATTGTTGGTTCATACTGATACATGATCCAATATAAAAACATATTTTTGAGAACAACAATTTTATAATGCCATGTGAGGAATATAATCAGGGTGATGGAAACAAAGAGTGACATGTAAATGTTTTGTTTCGATATTTATATTGTGGAAGTGTCATTTTACTATGGGTATCTATAATTGGCCAAATATGTTTTTTTTTGTCTCCATTTTATAATGTGTGATATGAAAAGTTAACAACCATTTACAACCATCATATTGAAAATACATTAATTAGTACAAGCATAAAATATGGTTTTGACATATTTATATAGTCATATTTATTGTTTATTATAGAAAATTTATGTTGTATTATATTAACATATGTTTATGCTAACTTGTGAGTTACTAAGAATTCATTAATATATCACAAAGTTGATGAAGTATTCATATAATACAGTAGTAAATATTTATTTTAAAGTATATTTTATTTTAAAAAATGATGATATTAAAAAATCAAACCTTATATTTTTTATTGTTTAAAAAATTGAAAATTAAAATGAATATATACTTACTTTCATGGAACTTCTAAAGGAAATTCCAACAAAATAACTTCTTGCAACATCTATGAGTTGTGGAATCACACTTGCGGTGTTGACATTACCAACATGGATGCCATTCCCTACCTTAACTAGTGCAACTATCATGGCCTTCACCAATTTCACTCCATCATTTAGTTTTCTAAACATATAAAGTTATATTAATCATTATTTTTACATTATCCTATAAATAAGTGTCAATATAGGAATAAAATGGAAATTCTAAAAGAGTGTTTTTTAGAACCTAGTCACAATTAACAATTTTTTTTAAGGATCCATACTTATCTAAAAGTCTAGAAACATTTTTTCATTTTTACTAATTCTTAAAATACTAATTATAAAATGTTTGGTGATATTCTTGTAAAAGTATTCCAATTTCTAAGTATTTAACCTTAACCTTAACAAATTGATTATTTTCTTCACTAACCAAATATAATACTTACATTTCCTTGTGAGGAGATTCATAAAGTTGGTGGTAGAGAAAAAATCATAGTCATTTAAAACAAATTCTGTTTATTAAAAGTCATTATTATTCATTATTTTGTTTTCATATTAAATAGTTTAAATTTAATTAAATCAATTATAATTTTTAAATGATAAAAAATATTAAATATAACTATTATAAGTTTAATGAACAATTATTATAATTTTACCATTAAAATAAATGAAAAAATAGCATTTCATAAGAGTAATTATTTAAATTAATCTTTTCATTCATTAACCAAATCCAATATTTGCATACATTTTCATACAAAATCAACTAAATACAATACTTAACATACTTTTTTAATAGAATATTCAACTAATACTTACACACTTTTTTAACAGAAGATTCATAAAGTTGGTGATAGAGTAAAAAATTGTAAAACCATTTCATTCAAAGTGTATAGATCCAAATTTATTATCATTCTTTATATTTAATAATTTAAATTTAATATATTATAATAATTGAATAATATAAATTAATGTCAATGAAGTGTAGACCGGATGGTTATGAGGAATTGTTTGTATTCGCCACGCTTGGGTTCGAAACTCGCTTTGATGACATTTACTCCTTGTGAGTCAATATAATTGTAAGCTAACCATACCTTGATTCTCTGTGAATAACAGGATGTGCATTATTCCATGGATGTAGTCTTGAATAATAAAAAATAATAAAATAATATTATTATTACATCATTATTATCATTTTTATTAGTGAATAATAATATTATAATATTATTATTACAATATATGAAAAAGGAATAATTATTTAAATCACAATCACTTCACTCATCATATTTATGTATTTTTGTTTGTAAACATGTTTAATCAACATATTGTATCAACTTGTTGGACAACAAACAATTCACCTTGAAGAAGAGTTAAACATTATACGATATTAATGGTTAATTTTTTTTGCAATCACAATCCAAATTAAACAACTTCATAAAACTAAAGTTAAATATTATATGGAAACTCTAAATTTAAATGAGTGATACATCTCTAATTTAATTTCAAAACAGAGAAATCATTAATAATGTTAATCATTAGCAGACTGATAATACGTTTTATAAATCAAACAACGACAACATCAACATGATATGAAAAACCATAATATATATGAGTGATATACATGTCAAATATACATCTTATCAAAATCAATAAATATGTCGTATATACATCTCAAGTAAAACATGCAATAATCAATATGCATGTCAAGTACCACTACTATCTAGGTCCACCACCAAAGCCAGAGACATCAATTCATCTGCTACTAGAGGTAGAGGGTCTATTAGTAGTCATGTCAGATAACAATGATGAAAGTAGAGTCTGATATATTTCTCTACAAATATCATGTGGAGGAGGAGGAGGAGGAAGAGGATTGGTGGATGGTGCATCTAGTGAATCTTGTGGAGGAGGAGGAGGAGGTCCAAGTGGTGGAGGGGATGTCGGTCGGTTTGGTGGAAGACAAGGTGGTGGAGAATCATGTGGTGGAGGATTAGGAGAATCATCTTCAAAAGATGATTCAAATGAAATGGAATGAACACCACCCCTCTACCTATGGATGAGTTTGAGGGCACTAATAACATGATGCATTAGTGATGTCATGTCATGAAGAAGGGGCATCCATATGTTATACAGCTCTGGGACCTGTAATATCTCTCGAACATGTACAAGTACCACTCCCCTCATAGAAATCAGATGGTCACATATGTGATCTACCACCTCAGTTTGAACTCTCAGATATGGCTTGTGTAGCATGCTGGGTCTCTACACTAGAGACTATTGAGCTGCCTCATCCATATCCTCATCCTATCGGGGAGGCTTGTCCCCAAAATATGTGCCAATATATGCAAAAAAAAATGGACAATAATAATGAGATAATTGAAACAAAATGTTACAATAAATTACATGTGCATTAAATAAGACAAAAAAATATGCAACTAGATTTATCAAAACATAATGATAATATTACCTTTGTCATCTAGTGGCTCATTTGGTGTAAATAAGATGTTCTCACATCCTCTCCAATCCATTCCCACATATGGGTATTGTACAAGATAGAGGATAGGATTGTCCTCTCTAGCCAATAAATCACAAATATCTCTACCAATTGGAGTACACGACGACTTCGTATACTCCCTCTTGGGAAAAAAATACCCCCACATGCATATACGCACATCAGTCATAGGCCTAGGAGGAACCAGGGTATTTTCAAAAGAGTGACATGAAACCTCTCAAAAAATAAAGTAAATAGCTCTAATGCAAATGAGAATAATAACCTCACATAAAAAATAGAGCGAAAAAAATATCCCCAACCACCTGCCACAAAAATATCTCCAACCACCTAATCAGTTAGGGCCTCTGAACTAAGTTATCTACATAGTACATCAAAGAGAAACTAACGTGCTACCCATAAGAGGTAAATTGTGCCAGTGTTGTGACAATAAGGGATGGGAACCTAACCTCCTTTGCACCAAATGCATATATTCACAACTGACCACCAACAACCTGGAAGTCTATAGCGACAATAATGTCACGACTAACATATCTCTGATCATATTTCAACTATCTCTCTCCTACAATGTTGGCAGTAGATCAGGGAATTGTGTCAAAACCTCCCCCCTCCTAGACAACCTGATGATAAAATAAATATCCTCCTATGTGGGATGATACCATAGATCAAGAAAAACCCAGAATGATTTCCTAGCATGGTGCAAGCGACAGATCAACTACTGTAAAAAGGAAGAGTTCCCCTCGAGGGATGTATCGTCCTCATAAAAATTGAAGAGGCCAACATTCCTCAAAATGGAATGAGTCTGAAGTGAAATATGAAGAGGGATCCTCTCCCTCTCTCTGACCTCCCACTCATGTACAAAGTTGCAAGTGTCAACCTGTTACTACTATTGTTTCTCCTGCACTCATTGTCATCATCTCTGATTCACATACAATTATTTTTAGGAACATATATATAGATAAAAAAAAATGAAATTATAAAACAGACACACATATATAACCATTTTTTATTTATCAAAAATTGAAATTAATTTGTGTTTGCAAAAACAAATGTGGTAAAGTAGTTGGTGCACCTTTAATGGATAATACGAATTGTGAATAATGTAATTTATCATAAAAGAAGCATCACATTTTTCATGGATATCCATATTATTTGGCACACATGTGCTACTTTAGCCATGAAATGTCATTATGCTAATTTTTTTATGTGTGGTTCAATGCAGTGAATTGATGCAGTTGGTTCTCTATAATGCACTAGTGGGTTTATTGCAAAGAGTGTGCCTCTTCTAAGACGAGACACAACATTAAAGGGCAAAGATATTTTTAGTGATGCATCCCTACATATGTACTTCTAGGATAATCTTTTAATGAGTGGTGGGTTATGTGCCATGCACTTCCTAGTGTGGTTTATTCCCTATAATGCATCGGCTTGTTGTGCCTCGTCTAAAATGATACATGTCATGAATATGCATCGTTAAGTTTGGTGCTACATGTTTCTTGGAGAACTAGTGTGTATTTTAGTGATGTGTTGTGTTTTATACCACACCGGTCGCTGGGAATCCCATTAGACACACCACTATGATAATTTTTAAAAATGTGGTGTGGTGCGATGGGTGAAGTGCACCGGTACATTTTATTCTCTATAATACCTCAGAGTGTTCATTGAAAAGTCAATGCCTCTTCTAAGATAAGATGCATTGGCAATGCACACCAGACATGTCGGTGCTCCATGTTATTAGGAGAACCAATGTGTCTTGTTTAGTGATGCATTGTTTTTTATAACGCACTGGTGACGGGGAATCCCACCGGATGCACTACTAGGCTATTTTTTGTTATGTGGTTCAGTGTGGTGAGGTGCACTAGTGCAATTGATTCTCTAGAATGCACCAATGGGTTTATTACAAATATAGTGCCTCTTCTAAGATAAGAGACATTGGTAATGCACACCCACCATTCCAGCATGCAGTGCATGCTTTTGAGTGGTGAATTGTGATTTATAAGACAAACCATGAGCAGTTCTTCCTGCAAATTCATAGAATGCACCATCAAGTCTGCAGTGAACTAAATCCGTGAAGTTCACCATGCCTAAATTTAAAAAAAAAAATGAAAAAAGACCAAATTTAAGCCCATTTATAAATTTTAATCTGATGAAATTGAATATAAAGAGGTAACAAATAATTTACCAGGTCTCTTCCTTCCCGAGGAGGTATGGTTTCCTTGTAGATAAAAAATGAAAAAGTGTATTGTTTTCCAAACTTCAAAAATGAATGGAATCTATCAGTGAATCTATCGAATCGTTGAAGCAACACTATAGAGCATTGTAAATGGGTTGTCCATAGGAGTGTGAGCACCTATGCTTGTGTGAGTGGTTGGAAGCACAGAAGGAAATGTGATAATGAAATTCAGTTTGGTATTTTTTATTTTTTTTACACTATTGCGGTGTTCCTAACACCCTATCGTGGTGTGCTCGACAATAATATGCACCAGTGTGTTATGTTGTATAGGAACACACTAGTAAACTTTATTTATTTTACCCTATCACGGTGCACCATACAGTAAGGAGCATCGGTGCATGGTAGTATGAGTAATGCACTAGTTGGATTTTTGGCTATATGTTAAAAAAAATGAGGCTATAGTATTATTAACGCCATCATTATTATTGTTCATTGTGCCACTATTGTATATACACCGGCGAGGTTAGGTTTTTTTAACACACCGGAAAGGTTTTTTTTTTGTTTTTTTAAATTAAATTTTTTTATTGAATAACCAACTATTCTAACCTGATCTGATGTGTCTTTCATACACGCATTGATACTCTTAATTGAACATGGAGCACCAATATGCATTTTATTATTTATAAACAAAAGAATATATTTTATCATTTTATATTAATAACAATTATCGGTGCATCTTATTAGTTTAGCACTGGGTCATTAGGTTTTGTGAGTGCACCAATGCATTTTTCCTAATTAGGTGCATTGATGTAAAAACCTCTACAAAAACCTCTGATTGCATGCCTCCACTAACAACCTCCGCTATAAAGAGAGAAGGGATTAATTTTTTGAGGATGTTTCGTAAAATCCTTTACTACAAGTTGTTCTGCTTGTAGTGTGTTTTTAGGGTGGAAATTAAGAAGACAAGGCCCCTACTGTCTCTGGAGAAAATACAATGCCATGACATCAAAGAATGAGACATATAGAAGAGAAGAGTCTTTGATCACTACACGATAAATCTTGGTTGAAGGTATGTTTGATTTCACACTAGATTTTGATTTCTGTGAACATTGCATATATGGAAAATAGAATCGAGGAAGATTCTCACCTGGTGCTCCAAGAGAAAATGGGATCTTAGAGTTAGTACACAATGATGTGTTTGGACCTATTCCTATTCCATCACTAGGTAAATATGTGTACTATGTTTCATTCATTGATGATTTCTCGAGGACTACGTGGATTTATTTCCTCTGAAACAAGTCTTGGGTCTTTGATAAATTTAAAGAGTTTAAGGCTCATGTGGAGAATAAAACAAAGAAGAAAATAAATGTGTTGAGGATATATAATGGTGGAGAGTTATGCAATAATTAATTCGAGTAATTATTTAATAAGTGCAGTATAGAAAGGCATAGGACTATTCCATATGCACCTCAACATAATGGGGTTGTAGAAAGGATGAATATGACATTGATGGAAAAATCAAGGAGCATGTTGAGTTGTGTTGGATTATGACAAGAATTATGGGTAGAGGTAGTGGGTATTGTATGTTATCTTGTAAATAGATCACCCACATCATCATTCATGGAAAAAAATATACATGACACATGGACTGGTAAGAAACCCTCTCATGAATAGCTAAGAATGGTTGTGATGATTGTGTACATGTTTCAAAGGAAAATAGGAGTAAGATGGATAATAAAGCTAAAAAGTGTATCTTTATTGGTTATAAGGATGGTTTAAAAGGTTAGAAACTTTGGAACCCAAAAATTAATAAGGTTTTCTATATTCAGGATGTTGTCTTTAGAGAAAGTAAATATGTTCTCAAATAGGAAGTCCCACCAAAAGAAAAAGAACCAAAGACAATAGAGTTTGATTTGGAGGGTGAATGATATAAGTCGATAGAAGAACATGAATCAGAAGAAGAATAACATCATACTCTAGTATTGAGGTGATCGGTTCGGGAAAGAAGACAACCAGAAAGGTATACTCCACCCAATTTCTATTCCATTTTTTCTTTGTCTATTACTGGTGACGATCCCATAATTATTAGGGAGGCAGTGGACTCGAAGGATGGTAAAATCTGGAAGAAGGCCACGGTTGAGGAAATGGAAGCCTTGGATAAAAATGAGGCTTTGGATCTAGTTGAGTTTCTAGATGAAATAAATATCATTGGTAGAAAATGGGTGTTTAAGAAGAAGTTGAAAGCGGAAGGTAAAGTGGAGAAGTACAAATCTCACCTAGTAGCAAAGGGATATTCCGAGGTAGAGGGAATTGATTTTGGTGGAATTTTTTCTCTAGTTGTTAAATTTACTTCTATTATATTTTCTTTTTCCATTGTTGTTGCTTTTGATCTTGAAGTAGAATAGATGGAAATAAAGAAAAAATTCTTACATAGGGATATTGAAGAATAAATCTACATGAAACAACTAGAAGGTTTTGCAGTGAAGGGTAAGAAAGATATGGTTTGCAAGATGAAAAAGTACATGTATGGGTTAAATAAATCTCCAAGGATGTGGTATCAAAAGTTTGACACTTATATTTTTGGACTTGGTTTCAAAAGGAGCAAAGATGATAAATGTGCCTATTTTGAATTATTTGACGATCATTTTTTTATGTGGTTTTGTATGTTGATGATATGTTGTTGATTGGAAACCACAAGGAAATCATCAAGGAGGTTAAAAATCAATTCTATTATAAATTTGATATGAAAGAACTTAGTGCTTTAAATTTTATTTTTTGCATGGAAACTAAAAGAGATCAGTCAAATAGGAAATTTTGGTTGAATCAGAGGAAATATGTTGAGACAATATTGTAGAGGTTTAACATGCAGGAATGTAAATCATTCAAGGTCCCTATTCTTGTAGGTGTAAATTTATTTTCATATTAATGTTCCAAGACACATGAAGAGGAAGAGGGAATTTCTCATGTTCCTCATGCTAGTGATGTTGGTAGTTTGTTGTATGCAATGGTATGTAATAGACCAAAACTTGCACATTCAATGGGAGTTTTGAGAAGGTATATGTCAAAACTAGAGGAGCATTGGAAAACTGTAAAGAGGCTTTTTAGGTATTTTTGTGACACTACATATTATGAAATTTTCTACCAAGGAATACCCAATGCATATAGAGTGTTGTACATACATGGATTTGTTGATGCAAACTAGGTTGGAGATATAGATCACATAAAATCTACACGTGGTTATGTGTTTAACCTATTTGGAGGAGAAATCAATTGGATGAGAAAGACACAATCTATAGTGGAACTCTCAACTACATAAGATGAATACATGGAAACTATTCATGTGAGTAAGGAAGTTGTATGGTTAAAGAGGTTGTGTTTTAGTATTGGGTTTTTACAACAAATTGTAAGGTTAGATTGTGACATTTAGAGTGCTATCTTTCTGGAAAAGAACTTGGCTTATCATTTTAAGACAAAAAAACATTGATACTTAGTATCACTTTGTGAGAGACATAATTTAAGACAAGAAGGTGTTGATGGTGAAGGTCAACACTTTGAAGAATATTGTAGATACATTGACAAAGTCTGTAAGCAATGATAAGTTATCTTGGTGTAGAGAAGCAATGGAAATTATTTCCCTGAATTGTTGATCATGTAATCCTTATCCCTCTATTAGCAAAGAAAACAACAAGTGGGAGAATGTTGGGTATGTGTTATATTCTTTGCACGATCAACCCCACATGTTGTACGTTTTGGGTTATTGTTTGCGTCCATTTTGGGTGGTTTTGGCACATGGTTTTCCAGCCCATGGTTTTCTTATTCTGGTTAAGGAACTAAGGTTGTGATTTAATCCAGATCAATGGATTAAGGTTTTGTATTACATGAATAAAATTAGAGTTAGATGTGTGGCTCTAAACGTTTGTCAGTTTTCCTGATTAATGGTTTCCAAGGTAAATTGTTATTGTTTTCTTCATGTTTTATTGTTATTGTGTGATTGTTATTGTTTTCTTCATGTTTTATAAAGAATATATATGTGCATTTATATATTTTAAAGGTTTAAAACCTATATACATTGCATACCAAAAACATTATATACCTCTAAATTTCATAAAAAGTAAATATTTGAAAAATACAAAAAAAATTATAAGATATTTAGAAAAAAGTAAAAAATAGTTTTTACATATATTGTCCCATTGGGCTCAAGAGGGTAGTGCAAGCTTGAGATCCTGTCAAAATTATATCATTGGCATATGGGTATTACTCTGTGCACATCAAATTATCATCCCAACAATCAAATAAGTCAGCTAAGAAGGCATTGGTGATTTCCCCTCCTAGTAGCCTATACATCAAGTCAATCCATTTGGTCATCTTAGGCTCTCTCAACCTAGTTAGTGGAATGGCAATGTATGGGCACATCGTGAGGAGTATATATATAAATAAGGCACAAAGGATACTCCCATATATAAATTTATTTATCCTCCCTATCCCACAATCACTCACTTGGGTATTCATGTTAATAGGAAAACTTGTCAACCAATCAAACATTGTAGGCCTCACACTCAACCCATAATGAATCAAATCTTGAGAAGTTAAGTGTGGTGATATTGTCCCTACTAACCATTTTAGGGTCAGGAGAATTATTTTGAAGCATGGATTTTGGATTGCACCAATAGGGATCTAGTTGTTCTCTTTCTCAATATTAGCCACACAATATCTGGCTATGTATTCTAAGATAGTGTGCATTACTCCCCCTCTACCACCTCCTTTCAAGACTATCGGCTCACCTCATTGGGATATTACTATAAGGAAGTATATATCCTCCACCCCAATTCTCAAAATTTAATCATCAATCATAAAATCATCATGATTAGGGTCCCAGTAGCCAATTAGTCTCTATAGTAATTTTAGTTTGGTATGCATATATGGACACCTAAAAAAATTCAGGATTCCACAATATCGAAGAGAATCTAATGTTTTGTTGAACTTATGCTTATAATGAGAGGGGGGGTAGATCAATATAATATACTTTTTAATTGAATTGAGCAATCATCAATCATTCATTAACTTTAAAACATTAAATGCATGTAAAATCAAATCATGATACATAGAGTTTAACTTGGAAACCCTTGCGAGAGAAAACCACATAAACTTATCTTTATAAATGTTTGTAGGAACCAACCTACTGTTACAAATATTTTGGAACCAACCTACTGGAGACACCAATCTCCTTATATGAGCACCAAATCAACAAGATATTGTGTAGGCACCAACCTATTGGATACACCAATATCCTCAACAGAGCACCAACTCAACAAGACTTGTGTAGACACCAATCTCCTCAACTAGGCACCAAATCAGTAAAACATGTATAGGGACCAACATAATATCTTCATACACATAGTACTTATGACTTCACCCACATGCTTCATACTTCATGTATTTCACAACATCATCATACCATTAACTTTCATGTTCCAATGGCTCTCCTTGCTTCATACCCTAGACATAGCTTCATACCCCAGACATAGCTTCAAACCCTAGTCATGTTTATCATTCATTCCCTAGTGAATCTCATAGCATCATTCCTATAATACAATTCTAGGCTAAAACATCACAACCTCAAAACAACTCACTTTGCAACATCACAGACCTTAGTCCTTTGTAGTGCACTCTTAAAACATCAAGAAAACTCATCTTGCACCTTTAGACTCAAAGAATACTCTCCATCTTCTCTTGTGCACCTCAGATATCTTATGTGAACCTCAGACTTGATCTTATTGCTTGGATGTTCTTCAAATGCACACATATTTTGTTAGGGTCCTAACCCACACATAGGTAGAACAATATATTCGGATGCAATAAAGGTCAATATTAATAAGGCCTTTCAATAAAATAGAATAAGGCGGATGTAAGAAGACCTAATAGAAGCTTCCGCTTCTAGAAGGATCTTCCT
>ML806467.1:135550-153459 GCA_009831015.1 Picea engelmannii
TAGAATAAGGCGGATGTAAGAAGACCTAATAGAAGCTTCCGCTTCTAGAAGGATCTTCCTCTAGATGCTTCTTTTTAGTATAAATAGGAGTCGAGGGTATGAGAACCCTAGCTTGGATATTATTGTAATATAGCTCTGCTCAAATGGAGGTTTCCCCCTCGAAGAGGCCCATGAACATTGCTTTCAGATTCAAAGTGTTATTTATGTTGTTATTATTATATCATTTCAATGTTATTGTGGTGAATGTTCTTGTTATATTGATGTTATTCTGCCATTACTAGCATTTTATTTCAGTTTTGCATACATTTTATATCTGGTATATTACAAGTGGTATCAGAGCACTTTCCTCAGCAGAAAGTGTGGGTTAATTTTTTTTTCCAGGGTAGAGACGTATTCCGACATCTTTAAGCCACGGAGATCTATCGTTATGTGCATAAACCCGTGGTTGAGGGATTCATACATGCAGGAAATACAAGTGGTACTTAAGCGCACATCTGTTGGCCACCCTTGTAACCCCTGTTGGTACCCCTTCGAGTGGTAGCGCATCCGACAACACCTGTGTACGGATCGACCTAGATTACCTGAAGCCCTCTTTTGATAAATTGATCGGTCGCCTGACTACTATAGTGTCACCAAGAATAACACTTGGGAAGATACTCTCTAGTACTTGGGTGGTCGGGTAGTACAGCTAAGGGTACGGTCTATCCTCCTTAGTTAGTGCCCTGAGATATTGGGCCGAGTACTACTGTTGGACCTCGCACGTATATCAGGGAGCTATAGCACAGGGAAAACCCTTGTCTGTAGAACCCTTGAATACTTAACCCTTGGGGGACAAAAAAATAAACAAATTAAAACAAACAAGATCTATTGTCGTGCAACTATGTTCGGGTTGCCAAGTAAATACACATTTCTTTTTGGTTAATCATTTG
Organism: Picea engelmannii; assembly: GCA_009831015.1. NCBI lineage: Eukaryota > Viridiplantae > Streptophyta > Pinopsida > Pinales > Pinaceae > Picea > Picea engelmannii. Next base: position 136,480 of record ML806467.1, read on the forward strand.
GGCATTTCCTCTCTGCAGTATTCTTTAGACCGGAGTATAACTCTGTAAAAAAAAAAAGTCTGGAATTTTTGTCACCATTATTTGAGACCTATTCCATTGGATTCATCTCTTCGCCCTTATCACATTCATCCATATCATTTTTTCAGCCAAAATTTGTTACGCCACCTACCCCTTTTCAGTTTCCTCATCCTCATGGCCCATACTCGTAGCCAAGACTTGGAAGCTCGCTTCAACACCTTGCAATCTGGTCTCATTGAGACCCAACAAGAAGTGAAACAACTCAGTGCCAATGTTGTCGCCATCAATACAACCATGCAGTCCTCAATGGGGGAAATCAAACAAGACCTCACCACCCAGCTTGAATCAGTCTTTTCGGCACTCTGCACCAAATTGCATATCCCTACAGATAACCCTTCCTCTTCCTCACCTCCACATACTGAAGGTGACCATTCCTCTCATTCCCATACCTTGTGGAACCATCACTTTCAACGTGACCTACGCCTTCTGTGAGGGGATGTGACCAAATTTGATGGCTCGGACCCCACTGGTTGGGTAACCCAAATGGAACATTACTTCTCTTTATACGACATTACAGATGACTTGGCCAAACTCTGGTATGGTGTTCTCCATCTAGATCAAGAACGTTGGCAATGGTGGTAATGGAGAAAAACCTCTCGTCAAGGGTATATTGCTTGGACACACTTTGTGGTAGAAATTTATGAACGCTTTGACACTGACACCAACCATTTGAGTTGTTTGAAAAAGTTGAAACAATTAGGAATAGTGGAAGACTTTATAGATGCCTTTGAGCACCTGGCTTTTAGAATAGAGGGAATGTCTAATGCCTTTTTCCGAGAGTGTTTTATCAGTGGCCTCAAGGATGAAATTCGAGCCCATGTCCACATGGCTCGGCCTGAGAGTTGGGTGGAGGCTACCAAAAGAGCTAAATAAGCACAACAGGTTGTATCTGCTCAAAACCACAAACCCTCCTTTATCCCTCGCCCTAAACCAGTAAATCCCACTACTCCCTCTGCTCCACTAAAGATCCAAAAATTGACTAGGGATGAAATGGATGAACGCCAACTCAAATGCCTTTGTTATAACTGTGATGACAAATATTTCCTGGGCCACAAGTGTAAAGAACAAAATATTTTTATGGCCATCTCTGAGGAGATTTCGAAAGAAGATGAAAAAACTCCCTCTGTGTCTAAGTCACCTGAATCCACTAACATAACCCCTCCCTCAAATCCTCTCGAAGTAGAACTGGTCATTTCCCTCAATGCTCTCATTGGCTTCTCTGCTCCCTAAACCCTCAAGCTAATCGGTTACATCAAGCATTGGAAGGTCATCATTCTGGTTGATAGTGGCAGCACCCATAATTTTATTCATCGCCACATTGCCCAAGAAAATCATTTCTACATCCATGCCGTCAATAATTTCCAAATCATGATTTCCAATGGTGGTTCCATGAAATGTGGAGGGCGTTGTGAAAATGTGTGTCTCCAAATTGGTGACTACCACCTGAAATCCCATATGTTTTCTATCGACATGGGAGGTTGTGACATTGTGTTGGGTGCAGACTGGCTAAGGACTTTGGGTCCCATTCTCATGGATTTTAAAGACTTAACCATGAAATTCGACCAAGAGGGCCACCAATATAAGTTCCAAGGCATCACCGCCGGTTCACCTAAGATCATTAGTTCCCATCGCATGGAAAAGATGCTCAAAAAGGGTCATTCTAGTGTTATCGCCCAACTCCATGCCATACAAGCAACAGAGACACCCTTGGTACCGCAAGACCTCCAAGCCATCCTTTCTAAACATCAATTGGTCTTTTCCATTCCCCAAGGCCTCCCTCCTTCCCGTTGTGTTCATGATCATTCCATTCCCCTTGTACCCGGAAGCCTTCCTCCCAATATCCGTCTGTATCGTCACCCCTTTTCCCAAAAAAATGAAATTGAGAAAATGGTCTAGGAACTCCTTAATGCATGCATTATCCACCCTAGTACGAGCCCCTACTCATCTCCTATGGTCATGGTCCTGAATAAAGAAGGTTCTTGGTGAATGTGTCCCGACTTCCGTGCCCTCAACAAACTTACCATCAAAGACAAATTCCCCATTCCTGTCATTGATGACCTCCTGGATGAATTGAGTGGCACCCAATTCTTCACTAAACTAGATATTCATTTGGTCTACCACCAAATATGTATGAAAGAGGCATACATTCCCAAGAATGCCTTTAGAACTCATGAGGGCCACTATGAGGTTTTGGTTATGCCCTTTGGCTTGTGTAATGCCCCCTCCACCTTCCAAAGCCTCATGAATCATGTCTTCCGTCCTTTTCTCCACCATTTTTTCTTATTTTTATTTGATGATATCCTCATCTATAGAAAAACTTGGATAGACCATATTTCTCATGTGGATTGAGTTCTCCATCTACTCTCTCAACACCAACTTTTCCTGAAACAGTCTAAATGTGCTTTTGGTGCCTCAGAAGTAGAATACTTGGGGCATCTGGTTGGCAAAGATGGAATCAGGGTGGATCCTAAAAAGATTGAAGCTATGCAAGACTAGCCTCACCCAAAGACTCTTAAGAGCTTGCGTGGATTTCTAGGCTTAACAGGGTATTATCGCAAGTTTGTTAAGAATTATGGGAAGATTGCAACACCTCTCACTGCTCTCCTAAAAAATAACTCTTTCACTTGGACTCCAACCGCTGCTCAAGCTTTTCAGACCTTGAAGATGGCCATGTGCACCACTCCAGTCCTCGCCCTTCTCGATTTCACAAATACATTTGTGTTTGAATGTGATGCCTCAGGGAAAGGAATTGGTGTTGTCCTTATGCAAGAGGGTCGGCCTTTGGCCTTTACCAGCAAGAAACTATCTGAAAGAAATCTAGGCAAATCCATCTATAAAAAGGAAATGTTGGATATTCTCTGAACAAAACAATGGTCGCAAAAGTCTTAGAACAGAGATATTCTCCATGTCGTGGATATGTGGCGTCCTTATCTATTGGGGCAATGTTTCCAAATTAAGATAAACCATCAAATCCTCAAGTATTTTCTGGAACAACGTATTTCCTCCCTAGAACAACAAAAATGGGTGAGTAAACTCTTTGGATATGATTATGATATCATTTATAAGAAAGGCAAAGACAATGTGGTTGCGGATGCACTTTCCTGAAAATATGAAGATGAAGGATCCCTTTTTTCTCTTGCATTCATTGTACCAGATTGGCTCCAAGCCGTTCGCCAGGAATGGCTACAAGATCCCAAAAGTTCACAGTTGATCCACCAATTGCAGTCCAAGGCTCCAGCTTCCCCAGGGTACTCTTGGCTCCATGAGGAACATCGATACAAAGGATGTTTGTATTTAAGTAAACAATCAAATCTTAAATCCACGGTACTTTCTGAGCTTCATGCTACACCCACAATAGAGCACTCCGGGTTCACCAAAACCTATGACAGGGTCAAACGTTCCTTTTTTTGGGATGGTATGAAATAGCAAATTCGTAATTTTGTAGTTGAATGTGATGTGTGTCAACGCAACAAGGGAGAAATAGTCAAATCATCGGGAACACTACAACTTCTCCCGATTCCACCTTCTATTTGGAAGGATATCTCTATGGATTTTATTACCGGCTTACCCAAATCCATAAATAAATCCTTCATCATGGTGGTTGTTGATCGCCTTTCCAAGTATGCTCATTTTTGCACCCTTCAACACCCATTTATAGCATCCACAGTCGCTCAAATATTCATGGATCAAGTCTTCAAGCTTCATGGCATTCCACACTCTATTGTTTCTGATCGCGACCCAACTTTCACAAGAAATTGTTGGCAATAACTGTTCAAGATACAAGGCACCGAATTGCATCTCAGCACAGCTTATCATATCCAGACTGATGGCCAAACAGAAGTTGTCAACAAGTGTTTGGAAACATATTTGAGGCATTTTGCCTCAGAAAAGAAAAATCAGTGGGCTCAATGGTTACCCCTAGTTGAATGGTGGTACAACACTTCATACCATACAACTACATGCATGACTCCTTTTGAAGCGGTATATGGACAAAAGACACATTCAGTTCTCTCATACTTACCAGGTTCCTCGAAGGTCCAGGCCGTTGACCTAACACTTACAGCTCGAGAGGCTATTCTCTGTACCCTCAAAGAGAATTTTGTCATGGCACAGAATCACATGAAGCAACAAGTAGATCAAGGTCACTCTGAACGTTAATTTGCAGAAGGGGATCAGGTGTTTCTTCGACTGCAACCTTACAAGCAAACTTCCCTCAAGGCCGAGCATTTTCAAAAGCTAGTGCCCAAATTTTATGGTCCTTATACCGTACTCAAGCATGTGGGACAAGTCTCCTATCAGATAGCTTTGCCCAACAATTTGAAGCTACATCTCGTTTTTCATGTTTCATGCTTAAAGAAGGTGAATGGAGCTAAGTGCCAAATTCAAACCAACCTTCCAGAGTTAGTTGAAGAAGGATCCATTTGGCTATAGCCAGAAGCAGTTTTGGACCAACGTGAGCATCGCCTACGTCAGAGAACCATCAAGGAAGTGCTAGTATAGTGGAAAGATACAACTCCAACAGACACCACTTGGGAACCAGCTACCATTCTGCAACAATTTCCTCATCTCAAGCCTTGAGGACAAGCTTGTTTTTAAGGGGGAAGACATGTTAGGGTCCTAACCTGCACATAGTTAGAACAATTTATTCGGATGTAATAAAGGTCAATATTAATAAGTCCTTTCAATAAAATAGAATAAGGCGGATGTAAGAAGACCTAATAGAAGCTTTCGCTTCTAGAAGGATCTTCCTCTAGATGATTATTTTTAGTATAAATAGGAGTCGACGGTATGATAACCCTAGCTTGGATATTATTGTAATAGAGATCTGCTCAACTGGAGGTTGTCCCCTCGAAGAGGCCTGTGAACATTGCTTTCAGAGTCAAAGTGTTATTTATGTTGTTATTCTTATATCATTTCAGTGTTATTGTGGCGAATGTTCTGGTTATATTGTTGTTATTCTTCCATTACTAGCATTTTATTTCAGTTTTGCATACATTTTATATATGGTATATTACATATATACTGTATTTATAATGTTTATGTGCTCACTTTTAGGGCCAACTTGTAAAGACTAGTTGGGATGACCTGAACTTTATGGCAGGGTTGTCTAACATAAAGTTGCATATCTCCTCATACCCAAGGAGTTAGAGGGAGTTCCATATACCGTTGGAAAGGTATCAAAATAATATTTCCAACAATATATACTATTCTCCCATTTGAGCTAGGTATCTAGAGTAAAAATTCCTTCAAATATAGGGTATCCAAATTGAGCATCAAAAATCCAAAAACAATATTTCCAACAATATCCATCTTGCAATATTTATCTTGGAGATATGTAGTCTCACCCTGTATTTTACATTAATGACAACAATATTTCCAAAAATATCCCCCTTTTTCATTTATGGAAACCCTTTAGTCAATTATGATACTCCCTATATCTGCAACTTTCCTTGTGTCTGCAATTCTTCCTTTGTTTGTAACTTCTCCTCCTTTGACATCAATAGAAAAGGGTTTCTCCCCCTGAGCTTGTACTTACCTTTACTAATGAGATGAGACGGATATCACTCCCATACAAAAATTTTCTCCTTTATCTTCATTGAGAATGTATACATTGTTTGGGGTTTTGTTTGAATTTTCCACTAATCTTCTTAAACATGCTTTCCTTATCTCACATCCTTCAGAATGAAATGTGAGGTTGTAATGTTGATCAAACATTTGAATGAAACTTAGAATATTGTGTGTTATCCCTTAAACATTCAAGACACTATGTGATTTAGTCTTTCTATTATCAATACTAATGGTAGGGTAAAATCACAAAGGTGGGTAACAATTTTGTGAGAATCGAGTCTCCAAAATTTGTAGAAACCTTTTTTCAGCCGAAAGGCATATTTTTTCGGCCAAAATATGTTTTGGTCGAACCTTTGAACGTCAAATTGAATGGTATCGTGACGATGCCCTCGATTTTCATGTACAATTTTAGACGGATGTATTTTTTTTCATCCGGTAACATATTTTCGACCGAAAGATATTTCGACCGACAAAATCTTTCGGCCGAAAGAACCTGTCGGCTGAAAAAATATATATATATTACCCGCACATCATGCATGTTACAATTTTCTTGAATTGTTTGTTAGTTGATAGTGCTCTGTGATAGTGTTTGGTGTTCGTGATAGAGCTCTATAATAGTGTTTGGTGTTGGCGATAGTGTTGCACGTCGTTGTTGTGGGTGGGAAGACGGGCGGACGTTGGTGTTGTGGGCGCTCGAACATTGGTGTTGCAGGCGTTCAGTCCAGGTACAATTAGAGTCGTAAGTTTAATTTGAAATTGTTAGTTAAAATTTAGATTTTAAATTTTAAAATTGTTAGTTACAATTTAGTTTTTAAATTTATGTATAGATTGATGACATGGGCGTATTCGGACCTATCCATGTACATGGACATGTCTGAATTTGGGCCTGTCCCTATACATGGACATGCCCAAATATGGCCCTATCCATGTACAGGGACAGACCCAAATTAGGGCATGTCCCTGTACATGGACAGGCCCGAATTCAGCCCTGTAACACATGCCTTTTTTTCTCGTGGAAAACAATATCCTTTGACAACTTTAAAACAATTTTGATTATCATAGTAAAGTATAGTATGATTAGTTTGTATAACTTGGAAATCTGCAAGTATCCTCCTCAACCAAACTACCTTACAAGTTACAATCATTGATGCCCCCTATACTTTTCTCAATGGAGGAAAGTGAAGGAAAGTGATATCACATGCTACTTCTTACTCAACCATGAAACTCCCCTTGTGCCAAAGCTAAAAACATACCATGTTGTGGATTTCTTGTCATCAACTGAGCCTACCCAATCTAAATTTGTATAACCTATAAGTCAAAAAACCTCTCCTCCACCATACATGATACCATACTCCAAAGTACCTTTTAGATAACTTAAAATTCTCTTTGTTTTCATCCAATGATTAGCCTTAGGGGCCATATAACTTAAAATTCTATTGGTTTCCATCCAATGATCAGCCTTAGGGGATGTCATAAATCTAAAACCGTGGCTGATTGCAAAGCTCAAATTTGGCCTAGTGGTTGTGAGATAGATAAAGTTGTCTGCAACTATCTATTTACCGACTATTCCAATTCAGAGTCAAATCTGGTTGATAATTTTGGCCCAACCTCCATAGAGTAGTTGTTGAGTTCCAATAAGCCATCATAAATTTCACCAACAAACTCTTGGCATACTTGGTTTATTACACAAATACACAACTATTTGTTGGCTAAAATTCTATACCTAAGCATTAACATAGGCCTAAATCAGTAACATCAAAAGTTGAAACAAATCAGATTATACCTCTTGAATTGTATCGATCTCACTACTGTGATGATTATCTCATCTACATAAACCATTACAATCATCAACTCACTACCTATGCCCTTGACGTAAAGATATGGATCAAAGGGATTTCTTTTGAATCCAAATCCTATAAGATGTTTGCCAATTTTTGTATACTAGGATCTTGGAGCCTGTTTCAAATAGTAAAGAGCTTTTATGATGATCGGGCCTGTCCCTATACATGGATAGGGCCTGTGCTTAGTGTTGAACAGAGTAGTATCACGAAAGTCATTAGCTTAATGAACCTGCTTACTATAGTTATAGTGTACAGAGAATCACAACATATGGGAACAATTTTATCCTATGCTTATTTTAAATATTAGTATACATAAATCTTATACCACCCTTTATAGGAAACAATAATGCTTATCATGTATGTAAATTTAATTTGAAATTGTTAGTTAAAATTTAGCTTTCAGATTTTCAAATTGTTAGTTACAATTTAGATTTTAAATTTATGCATAGATTGTTGACATGGTCATATTCGGCCCTGTCCATGTACAAGGACAGGCCTAAATTTGGGCCTGTCCATGTACATGGATGGGGCTTGTGCTTAGTTTTGAAGAGAATTCGGGCCTGTCCCTATACATGGATGGGGCTTGTGCTTAGTGTTGAACAAAGTAGTATCAAACAAGTCATTAGCTTAATGAACATGTTTACTATAGTTATAGTGTACAGAGAATCACAACATATGGCAACAGTTCTATCCTATGCTTATTTTAAATATTAGTATACATAACTCTTATACCACCCTTTATATGAAACAATAATGCTTATCCTATATGTAAATTTAATTTGAAATTGTTAGTTAACTAAATTGTTAGTTAAAATTTAGATTTCAAATTTTCAAATTGTTAGTTACAATTTAGATTTTAAATTTATGTATAGATTGTTGACAGGGTCGTATTCGGCCCTGTCCATGTACAGGGACATGCTTGAATTTGGGCCTGTCCCCATACATGGACAAGGCCCGTGCTTAGTGTTGAACATAGTAGTATCAAAAAATTCATTAGCTTAATGAACATGCTTAGTATAGCTATAGTGTACAGAGAATCACAACATATGGGAACAGTTCTATCCCATGCTTATTTTAAATATTAGAATACATAACTCTTATACCACCCTTTATATGAAACAGTAATGCTTATTTGGTATCTATAATCAATGCTATTACTTTACCTTGTTACAATTGATGATCAGTGTGTCCTATATTATGGAATTGAACCATAGCTAATCCACTTGTATAATCTGTTTCATAATCGTTTCAACTCCAACAAAGCAGCTTAGATATGATTAGGGTAATTATGTATGATTAAACTAGTAGTCTTATGATTGTACTGTTAGTAATATACAATACCCGTAATTATGAATCAATCTACTATGTTCCCCTATTCAACTAGTAATCCAATAGTGTTTGATAATCACAACCATTGCTCTTTGTCGAACCATGTTGATTTCCTATAAGCTATAGGGTAAGTAACTACCTCATAACCAAACTTATATGTAACCCTTGTTCAACCCTATGCTTTGATCTCGTATGAGATGAGTTATAAGTAAACACCAAATATGGAGACAAAAATGATTGCCATTATATCAATAACAATGAGATGTAACTAAGCTTACATTCCGCTTGCACCCTTGTTATGTACTAGTTAAAGTGATCAAACACACTTGTTCGCTAAGCAGTTATACTAATATGCTTACTATGTGCTTACTACTATACCTCATACTCCAATACCAACTTATGGAAAATAGTATTGTAATCAATATACTATATGTGATTAATAGTACGTAATATTTGTAATTATGCTAGCTTCACTAAATATTGATTATGTCTCATAAGTAGATGCATAATAGCTAAGCATACCCTATATGCTTTGAACATAATGGGTTTGATTCATAGGATGTGTTATGGATATAGAGTATATTACAAGGAGTGTATTGCTTGTACTATAATTACCTTGGATTACATTGAGCTTATGTAAAAATGGTGTACATAATAGGAAAAGAGCTATGTGTTATAAACAACTCGATAGGGTTACAATTGAACTTTTTTACACAGAGATAATGTATGTGTTCTAGCTTATTATGACAACACTTATTTGATAATGAGCTTCATAGTGATTACAGCTTACATATCACAGATTTTAGATTTTAGATAAAATATTTTAGATTTTAGATTTTAGTATTAAATTGTTAGTTAGATTTTAGATTTTATAGTCTTAGAGTGTTGACAGGGTCGTATTCGGTCATGTCCATGTACAGGGACATGGTCGAATATGGACATGTACCTGTACATGGACAGGGCCATATTCGGCCATGTACATGTACAGGGATAGACCCGAATAAGGGGTTGTCCTTGTACATGGACAAGACCAAATATGGCCCTTTCGATGTTCAGGGACATACCCGAATTTGGGCCTATCCTTGTACATGAACATTTCAATTCAGGCATGTCCATGTAAATGGAATGGGCCAAATATATCCATGTCCATGTATAGGGATAGGCCAAAATTCGGGCATGTCCCTGTACATGGACAGGGTTGAATATGTTTAGCATTGTATGCTTGTTGTATCCATCTGCGCATTGCTTAAATAATAAATTTAAATTTTATGATTTAAATGGTTAGTCTTAGTATTAAATTGTTACTTAGATTTTATATTTTATATTTTATAGTGTTAGAGTGTTGACAGGGTCGTATTCGGGCTTTTCCATGTACATGGATAGGCCCGAATTTGGGCTTGTCCCTGTACATGGACAGGGCCGAATATAGCCATGTCCATGTATAGGGACAGGCCCGAATTTGGTCCTATCCTTGTACATGGATTGGGCCAAATATAGCCTTTTCCATGTACATGGACTGGCCCGAATTCGGCCTTGTCCATGTACAGGGACTGGCCTGAATTCGTCCCTGTCCATATACAATAATGGGCTCAAATTCGAGCCTTTCCTTGTACATGGATTGGGTCATATTTGGCCCTATCCATGTATAGGGACAGGCTCAAATTCGAGCTTGTCCTTGTACATGGACAGGGCCAAATATGGCCTTCGCCATGTACAGGGACCGACCTGAATTGGGGACTATCTCTGTACATGGGCAGGGTCGAATATGGCCCTGTCCATGTACAAAGACAAGCCTAAATTTGGGACAGCCCTTGTCCATATACATGGATAGGCCTGAATTGTTCTGATTTGCATGATATTCACATGATTAAAATTGAGAAAGACTCTCAAGGACCCTAATGAAATTCAAAATAAGATTTAGAGGGTGTAGTTCCCAACAATTTCTCAAAATATACAAAATAGGTATAGCTTAGTATGTGTTTAGGTTTTTTCTCTCCCTCCCTTGTAACACTAGTTTATGGATCCTTCATATAAATATAGTTGCATGCAATTAATGCCTACTAAGTCAACTTAGGGATTATGGTTTACCAAATTGTGTTTTTTCTATGAAATGAATAGTTTTCATAACACCACATAAGAATGAGTACAAAAACATAGAGAATTTAAAATAATAAGGGCAATTGTATTGCTAATTAAATGGCATCTATATCACTCATTAAATGACATGCATAACCATACTAAACATTTAGATTAAAGAACAACAAATTTATAAACTAAATAACATCCATACTAGACTTTAATAGCATTTGTATAACACATTAATAACAACTATATTATACATTAATAACATATGTTCTTTGCCTATATAGCAAGTTGTAATATTCACTGAAAATGACAATTCAATTATTGCAGAAAACCAACCTTCATCAATACTAGCATCTGCCCTGCATTTTTTTCTAGCTAAACCTTGAAAACTAGGCATTTAGACTATTATAAAATTTAAATAGAGCTTATGGGTGCCATTATTCCCATCATATTCAAATTTTTCTCACTTTCCTCTATAATTACAATACCCAAATGCAATAAATTCCTATTATAAAAGAAACCAATATTCACTAATAAATGCATCAAATGCCCCATTATAAATGCATCACCTAAATGCAGTAAATTTCTATGATAAAAGAAACCAATATTCACTAATAAATGCATCAAATTCCCCATTATAAATGCAAAATTTTTTCCATTACAAATATACCACCTCTCTCTCTCTCTTATTAGTTGAGGTTCCTCTCTCATAGATGCAGAAGTTTCAGTCCTAAATGTTGTCATTTCATATTTCAAAAATCTACACAAGCATATTCACCTAATAATTGTAGGCAAACCAACCCAAGTCATGGTTGGAAAGATGGAGCCCTTCGTTCGGACTGTGCTTTTCCAGTATCAGGGTGTCACTTAGAGGGTGTATGTTGCCAACAAAACGGCCATGTCCATGTAAAGGGATGGGCCCAAATTTGGGCCTCTCCCTATACATGGACAGGGTCGTATTTGACCCTACCAACCTCTTCTTAAGGTTGAGTTCAAATACGTCCCTGTCCATGTACAAACAATCCATCTTCAATTGAATACTTATACATTTAGTTTGGAAATCCGAAGGTTAGTTATGAATTATAATGGACTCTTTGATGCAGAAAATTTATATTTTAGATTGTATTTGTGCATTTAAGTTTAAATTTCGTACTTTACTTTTTCTTAAAATTCATTCTTATTTGCAAATTTGAATGTAACTTACTTCTCACATCACATAAATTCAAATATGAAAACTCTGATTAGTGTGGGTTTTTGGTTTTTTGGTATATTTTGGTTTTGGTTAAGTACCAAGTTGAGATAATGTGCGATTTTGTTTCTTTCCTACGTCCATGAGACTTAGGAGTAATTAAGAAGAGCATGATCACATTATTGATCTTCCTTTGTTTTTTTGGTTTATTTTGTTTTTGGTTAAGTACCAAGTTGAGATAATGTGTGATTGTTTTCTCTCCCTGGATGGTCCATGAGACCTAGGAGTAGTTAAAAAGAGCATGATCACATTATTGATCTTCCTTTTATGTTGGGATGATAAAATATTATAAGTAAATATCATGAGAATCATGTGGAAATTTTTCCATTAAATAAGAACTTAATTGTTGACTTTGTCTTGAAATCACCCTTGCTTGACTTATGCCCCCTTTAATTGTTGTGTGGGTTTTTGGTTTTGTGCTTTACCTAAAGAAAGTTAGTTTCCTTGACTTTGGAAGAATTTAATTGTTGACTTTGTGTTGAAACCACCCTTACTTGAGTTATACCCCCCTTAATTATTGTGTGGGTTTTTGGTTTTGTTATTTTCTTTTTCCTAAATAAATTTAGTTGCCTTGACTTTGGATCCCTTCTCTTGACTTGTTTTTTTTCTTGTTAACTTTTATGATTTAACAATAAATATTTTATGTTATAAACTATTATTTGTTTAAATTATTAAATTATTTAATTATGTGGCTACAACCCCTCTAGGATAGTTCTTCTTGGTATTTTCCATCTTGCTGGAGATCTCTTCTTGGTTATTGTTTGGGGATTCTGGTTCTACTTGCTAGTGTCACCCTCCTCATTTTTTTGTTGGTGTTTCCCTCTTTATCTCCTTGCTAATGCCACCTTGTGTATGTTGTCATGCTCTTCTATTGTTGGTGCCACCTGTGTATGTTTCTATTTAGTCTATTGATATTTTACCCTAAAAGTTCTTCTTGGCAATGTGTTCCATGTGTCATGATGAGATCTACCCCAAGGGTTTGATCAATGATCCCTTGAAGCTTTTTTTGAGCATATATCTAAGAGGATAGCAACAACATATCATGTAATATTGTTTATTGTTTTAGTTTTAAGTAAATTTTTTGTCAATGATTGTAAAGAATATAGTTGTTCTAGTTTTTTCAATATCTATCTGCGATGCTTTGAAGTTGTTATAAATGCTTAAATGCTTGTGTTATAAATTTAGTATTTCCATTTAATGTTTCTATAACTTATAAACTTTCATATTCATGAATTTTCAAAGGATAGATATTGAGGCAAGATGTCGGGACAAGAGTCTCCAAACATTCCCCACAAACGCTCTAGGCTATCCCAAGAAGGAAGAAGAAGAACCCCTTCTTCGACTGAGACTCCGAGTGACCAACAGAAATCTAGTCAGAGGAGGTGATTATCAAACGAGTCTGTGAATAGATCATCTCGAGAATGTGCTCAAACAAGTGTTATGGAAGCAAACTTCTTAGATAGGTTGCACATTGATACTCTTACACCTGAGAATGTAGGGAATACATCAGGACCATAAAATATTTTTGGTAATTTTCTTTGATTTTGTATTTTTGTGTATTTATGTTATATATATATGTGTGTGTTTGTGTGTGTGTGTGTGTTTTAATTTTCTTATGTTAAATTATGTTAACTGTTGTAATTACTTTCAAATGTGTGTGTAGACAATGAGTTTAATGTGAGGGAAGACAATGAAACAGAGAGTGGGTGTCACAAAGATTATAATGTTGGTGAGGAGGGTGAATGTGGATTTAGGAGGCGAAATTATCAATAAACAGAAGATTACATGCCTATGTCAACCTATCCTTCAGATGTTAGTGATGAGCTTCCCTGGGAATGGATTACTGAATCAATGACCCTTGAGCGATGCTCAGGTGTTAAAAGCAGGTTGGAAAACGATTTGAGGAGCTTGGAAAACAATTTGAGGAGCTTGGAGATTTTTTTGTATTCATTGAAAAACTTTATAGATGCATATCAAAAGATGGGGCCAACCACCGACAGTTTTATCGATTTGATGAGGAGACGAAAGTTTGAGGTGATGGGCCCTGATAAATAGGACGTAGTAAAAAATAAAGTTTCAAAAGAAAACACAATTTCTAAGTTCAATTTAAAAGATGGGCCAAAGTGAAATATGTTGAAGGTGCAATATTTTAAGCACCCCAACATAGAAGGACATTTTTATAACAGATTGTTGGCAGCATATAGAAAATTGTAGTGGAATGATGATGTTCCAAATTATTTTTCCAGACACTTTTATGCATATTTTTTCATGGACATGCACCCTGATTATACTATCCTACCGTATGATTATTATGGGGTTGTTAAAGGATGGGAATATGATCGAAAAGGAGCATATCGAAATGCGACATTGCAAAGGCCTCCACGACCTGTAGTATCTCGCCCAACAAGTGTTATGAGGAAAATATCTCTATGGCTAGGGGGAAACCACAACAGACGGAAATGACTGTAGAAATTAACTTTATTCTCAAGTATGTTATATATAAACAAATATACTAGAAAGACAAGATAAAAAGCCTACCTCATCCAGACGTTCGATGAATTCCATTGTTGAGCACTTGACCCAAAGAAATATATCGACAACTAGTCCTCAACAACCAAGCAACACAAGCATATGGTGATAATATATGATGTTAGCACATTCAATAGAATAATTCATCAACATTCATAAAAAATACACCCATGGAATGATAAATCAAATATTTGCAAGATATCAATTGGATGAGAAAATAGTATTTCTATTAAGATATAATCAGCAGAAGTGAATAAGTTATAGACTTCTGTGTCAGCACGGTTCAGAATTGAGAAACTAAGTTCTTTGCATCTGGGCCTCCACCACTTCAATCCTCCACCAAAGCAAAGCTCAGATAAGAAACATAGTTACCAACTCAATGAGAACTGTGACCTCAAAACGAGAACTTTGGCCCAAAAAACCCATATTTTTGCATACAAAACATCAAAATCAACCCCCAAATCAAAAAGTGGTGCTACTGATAGCACCCTGTTTTAAAACAGGGTCAAAATTACAACATTTTTCAAACATGGGCTTCAAAACTTAGATAGTAGATCATAAAAACCTTAAAATCAGCACCTAAAAACAAATAAGATGTTTTTGATTTTTTTTTCTTTTCAGAACGTTAAATTTTGAGATCATTTGAAATCGTATTTTTATCACTTGGTACCATTAAAACAAAAACCTCAAAATCAACCATCAAATTGAAAAGTACTACTATCGGTAGCACCCATTCTAAAATTGGGGTATGAAAATGACACATTTTTATAATGTGGTAAAAGAACGCATCATTACTGTAAACAAAATCATAAATCATCTTATTTTCTATATGTAATGAACTCCCAAATAGATAATAAATGAATAAGTATTTAAAGAGGAATTTGACTAAGAAATCAAGAGTTAACACTCAAAAAACCCTTGCGCGAATAATTTTTTTTTTTTTCTTAAAAATCTAATTAAGGATTGGCTCTAATACAATATCTATCAATGAAGCAACATGGATTAAAATACAATCAAATTTTTCCCTTATTCAAGGATTGTGCATCTTGCACAACCGATTTATATGATTTAATTTACTTGCGGGGAAGTTAAATTTTATACTCCAAGAATTTAGTAGTCACTCACTTCATTCGCATAGACGTAAAGATCAGTTAGTTAAGATTTGAAATGTTTTTCCCTTTTTTTCTCAATCATTATAAATATTATATAGGATCTAATATAATCAAGTTCCTTCTATTACTTAGCCAAGCTAATACTTAGCCAAATAATTATTGAATAAGATAAGGCTCAATTATTATTTAGAACAAATCAAGGAATAAACAAATAGAATTATAAGAAAAGATATAATGAAAATTAGTGGACACAATCACTACTAGAGAATATCTCATCCCATCGCTATTTAGTAATCTTAAAGTATACGAAAAGGAGAGACGTGATTTTTATACTTCCTTCTCGTATCTACAAGGTGACAAAGTAACTACCGCAAATTATTTATATTGTTTTTTTTTAAATCAAGTTCGGATGTTATACATAAAAAAATGTGATTTTTATACATCCTTCTTGTATCAACAAGGTGACAAAGTAACTACTGCAAAATATTTATATTGTTTTTTTTTAAATCAAGTTTGGATGCTATACATAAAAAACCCTACTCGGTGTAAGTATCCAAATTACAGATACCAGTCTTGGATTATTGCCAGCTATTCGCACTAAAAGAATTTACAAGTTAAAGTTGTTTTTGTTATATTAAATTTTCGTTCGAGCGCACCTCGGATGATGAATCATTCAATTTCCAGGATTGCAACGATTTATTTACTGGTGAAGACTAAGCCTTATTCTCAAACCAAATCATACCACAAAAATCAAAATTCAAGCATCATCATTCAAGTAAAAAACCTAGGGGACCTGGGTCAGGCCCATGGAGGGGCTGAGGTGATGTTGAGCATAGCCCCAATCTACCCCCCCGCGGGCCCAACCCAGGTCCCATAGATATTATAACTCTGTTATAATATAACAATGTTATATTATAACATTGTTATAACATACCATTGTTATATTATAACAATGGTATATTATAACAATGTTATAATATAACATTGTTATAATATAACAATGTTATATTATAACATTGTTTATGTTTTTTAGATGTTTATGAATTTTTTTGTATAAATTTTATTTTTTTAAGACTTTTGATATGAATTTTAATTTTTTATTGTAGTTTTAAGGTTTTTTTAAGTTTTTTAATTTGGGGTTTTTGTGTATATGTTTTTAATTTTTTTTTTTTTTGGGGGGGGGGGGGTT
>ML806467.1:153693-169296 GCA_009831015.1 Picea engelmannii
TAATTTATTCTCATTTTCTCTTTTATATATATATATATATATATTATTTTATGGTTTTCTTTTCCTCTTTAGTTTTTTAGGTTTTTCTTCAATGGTTTTTTCTCATATAAATTTGCTTTTAAAATGTTTTTGTTTTTTTTTTAATTTCAATTCTGTTTGTTTTCTTATTTTTTTTAGTTTTTAATTGATCCAAAAAAAAAAAATTACATTTGTTTGTTAAATATTTAAAAAAAAGTGTTAAAAATGATATTTTCCACTATATTTAAAATGTATGGAACCATAACTTAATCAAGGACAGATAATTATATGAAAAATCTTAATTTCAAAAAAATAAATGGTGTACAATATTTTTAACATTGGACGAAGCATGGAAATATGATTAAAAACACCATTGAATAAAAAAAAATACAAAAGTTTGAAAATAGATGAAAAAACATAGTTGAGAAAAAAGAAAAAAAAAAATTGAACAATTTGAAAATAAATGAAAAACGAGCATTTAAAAAAACAAAGTGGAAACCTTATGTATCAGAAAATTTAAAATATAAAAAAACCACCTAAAAATGGAGGGGGGTGCTACCGGTAGCACCATTTTTAAAAATGGGGTAAAAAACTTGACCCCCCAAAAAACAAAAACTCTGTAGAGTTCTCATTAAGTTGGTAACTTTGTTAAGAGAGACAATGAAGTTCTCAATCAGTAAGCGAAGAGATTGGGGGCTAAACAATGTGTTCAGACTTAAAGGAAAAAGGGATGCAAACTCAATGTGAAGTGAATAATTCCTCCAGAGTAACTTTGCTCTCAAAGTTGAATTCTTTCTCTTCTTTTCCATAGCTCGGATTTGGCCCATTTATAGCCTTCAAGTGGAATTGAAGGGCCGAGTCGGAATGTTTCCAGTATATGGAAGGCCAAGGATCATTGATCTCGTGACATGACATGGAAACACGACACCATTTTTCAATTTTGGGCACATTTCCTGATGTACGCAGACTGTAGTGGTGCAACCTGCGTATACGCATGCTGTAAAGTAGGCAAGGTGCGTATATGTGGAAAAATTGTATTTTTAGTTCTGGGATTTGCAAAAAGAGATTACAAGTTTACATAGGGAAATGGAAAAAGGCCTTATGTGCAAGATTGCATGGGGTGAGGAAAATCTTGCTATAACATATGCCCCCTAATGTGTGACGTCAGGGGAGTATCTGTGATGGCCAAAATACATTATAAAAACCCAGAAGTGGAGTAATGGGGACCCAACTGGAAGAACTAGTTGCTCATTACAATTTGTACTGACTTTGCATACATGGCTACCAATTTGAATTACAGTATAGATCCTTGTGAAAATATAGCAAACAACTATCCATGGCCATGAATAGGCAAATACAAATGCATTTACATGTCAAAGGTTGTCATAGTCATGAACAAGGCCCAGTAAAACTAGTCTCAAAATCAATCTAAAGATATCTGTATACAATGGAGTACAATCGGATCTCTCATGATCACTGAAGTCACACAGGTATTGGTCCAATGAAAAGGTCGCAATAGCTCATGAAAGTTGCGGCCACGTACTGATGTCTTCAAGTCTTCTACACAATCTTCCAAAGGTGCAAGTCTACATCGTGTGAATAAAGGAGTTGAGGTCGAACACAATGGGACTTCGTTTGATTACCGGTCATTGAGGTATATTGTTAACAAACGCGAGACAACCTATCGATGATGAAAGTAGGTATCAAGGCACCGAGTACACTCTTACAAGTGTGACTAAGGGATTCAGGGTCGAACACTTGAAGAATCCATCAATCAGGATACATTTATGTATTCCCAATTGTTGATGGCAGGAGAACCTTCCACTAATGACTGCAATCCTCTAGGTACTCATAGGACTCTAGGTCTCGTTTCTAGAATAGATGAGTTGAATTCAATGGAAGGAGACCTGCTGAAAGGAGAGAATTAAGGCATCTCTCATCATTCAGCATGAGGTACAAAGCAAGATCTTGATGATTTGAAGGAAATCGGACGAAGAACATTTTCACGAACCAATGACCCTGTGTGTCTTTTGTGTGTGCCAAGTGCAAGGGATACACGAAAAAATACCCTCTGAATAGCGGCCAATGAGGAAAATTGCTGAAAAAGGTGAGGAAACCACCAATAAGGCTAATGGCATCCAAGACACTTCACGAATCCCAATGTGTGAATAGATGTCTTATCGTCGAACACAAGGGAAACCACCCAGTCAACGACCAATGATGAAATGTTGACCATTTGGTTCAAGGTTACCTACCAATGAGGAAAGTAGGACTAGGGTGTGTAATAGGACTACAACTTCATGTGATTCTGAGACAAACTGAGGGTATGGACGACATGCAAAGTCAATAGTTCTAAGGAATGGCCGACACAAGTTGATAGACATCCTTTGAAAAAGAGCATGAGACATATGGAAGACTCTGGTAGCATAGACTCAATGATTAAACCATGATATGCAGTAGGCATCAATCAAACTCTCCATAGGGACTAGAAGAGTAACCAGTCGGGGGAGAAAAATCTATGTAACAAGCTCAGCTTCCTAAGGCCATGGTAAACCCAAAATTATGATGACAAGTGGACCCAATAACTTTTTTCTCTGTTCAGAGGCGACACAATTGTTGCCAATACAAGATAATACTCCCTTCCCACCTGCCTTTTTTGTTTTTCCATAGTCAAATGAATTCTATGATACAGAGGAGGGAACGAGTGTCGCAAGTAAGAAAAACTAGTTCTAGCAGTGGAACATACCTATGCTCAATGCAAGGAGGTGCATGCGGGAGATGGACACTTAGGGAAATGTTCCCTCCTAGGTATAAGGCATCAAGTTGCAAAGGATATAAACTAGGCTATGCTTGGTTGAGGATGAAAAACTGCTAAGGAAAACGGTTTATCATGCAAATCGAGAACCGATAATAGGCTCAACACTGCAAGCAAGGGCATGAGATGTAATAACAAATTACGCCAAAAAATTTCCTTTTTTGTAATCTTAGTCTACTAGGTGTGAAAAAGGGATAAAATTGTACAAAATAGACATCCTTTCGAATCCAGTTTATGAGTGTGAAAGAGACAAGTTCACTCGACAATCTATTTTCTTTTTGAAAATGAGTCAGAAAAGAGATTAACTAAGACTCGTGACCTTTCAAGTCCAATTTAACGAGTGTGAAAGGGACAAATTCACTCAGCAATCTTTTCTCTTTTTTAGACGAGTCGGAAAAGAGCTTAACTCAGACTTGCTTGGGAGTTTCTAGGCGGCATGTCATAGGGGAGGCCAAGGCTCCCGTGATGGACTTCTGTGGAATGTTAGTATCTTACGAATAGCCAACACAAGCTTGGGAAAACCCAAATCTCTCCAAGTCGAGGAGGATAAAGTGCTAGTAGAGGTTATCATCTATGTGATATATTAGATGATGTCTCTTACTTGAAAGGACATAGGCGGAGGCATTGGATACCCCACGAGACCATCCCAATCAAAGGTAACTTCTGCAGGAATTGAAGGGAGAGTACTCGGGGAGAGTAAAACTCTCTCTTGTTCAGAAGGTGCAATATCAAAAATGCTAACGACATGGTTGAACGATGCATCACCCTCCAAAAGGAGAGTTGGATTGACCAGAGATTGCATTGGCATGACCACTTCTTCAACTTCGGGTTGAATAGGATGCGTGATAATAGGGACAGGAGATGCATCACCCTCGACAACAGGAGTGTGTTCAGGAGAGGATTGCATCAACATGATTGTCGTGTCAATCAAAGGAGAAACAGGGTGTGGGAAAACCACATATGCCTCAGAACCTGAAGGGCCCTTAGGTGAGAACCTAGCTTCTGGTATCCCAACAGTAGAAGGACACAAACGAGTAATATGATTTCCTTCGCAAGTCCTGCAAAGGAATTTGGGCTTATGTCTGAGACATTTAGTCTTTTCAATCGTATGAATTCCCCCAATGCCATTTATAATGGTTGGTGACATGCTCTCAGCATGACTGGTAGAGGTGAGAGAGTCATCTCCCACATGATGTACAGAGGTTTTCGATGTGACATCTATATGACTCATTGTAATTTCCCCCACCTCTTGATGAAGACGCCTGGGAAGACTTAGTGGTCTAGGCATCCCCACTAGACCATAGTCTCACAGAGCATGGGGAAAAATCAACCAAACTAATGCTATATTTTAAAGTTGAATTAGGGAAAAGGTAAAAAGGGTGAACGAAGTAACTCAATGAAGGAATAGAGCATTGGAGGTTGAGTTAGGAGTTGACCCTAGGGGTTAACTTAACTCAAAAAGAAACAAAAAAGAAGTATAAAGGAAAGGTTAGGGCGCACCTCTCATTTCATCTTGGATATTTGGTATTTGCTTGTTGATGCTCTTGAGCATACAGTTTTGAGGGTTTTGATATTACAAACCCTAGAGAACAAATCAGCGGTGAAATTTTCCACTCACCTTATTCCAAGCTTGGTCTCGGGGATGAAACACTCCACCCACACCATTCTACATTCATCATCTATTCAAGAGGACAGCAGGGCCGTACCAGTTAGGGTTTTCCAGCAGGGGCACACCATTGGTTTAGGAACAGTTCAATCCAGCTTATTGAGAGAGCTTTGGGAGATTTCAACATTAGAGTTTTTCTTATAGGACCTTGATCATACGTTTGGAGGCTTTCTTGAGGAGTTACTACGTCCAGATCATTATTTTCAGGTTGGGACGATTTTGGAGGAGAGAGGACGTCTTGGTGATTCAATGATTCTCAGATCTAGGAGGCTCTACCTCAGATCTGAGCTTGAAACTTCTCTTGGGGGTTTGTGACTACTCGATCTATCATCCTAGAGAGTTTCACATGATTCATAGGACTCATTCAACTAGGCTGAATTGTTTACCATATTCAGGGTTTCAGGAGGGTCGTACCAGTTTAGGGTTTCAGCAGTTGGAGGAGGAGGAGTCAGTAAATTGGTCATCCACTTGCAGGAGAACTATGATATAACCCGCAAAGGACAGGCCGAAATCACTGAGACCTTGAAGAAGGTAGATGAGAACCTGAGGAAGGTGGATGAGAACTAGTCTAGGATAGCCCAGTTGTTGATGCAGATAACTCAAAAGGGGAAAGGTCTAGAGAAGTATGAAAATAGAGAGACTGGTGGATCACACGGTGGAAATAGGTATAATCCATAACATGTTCCCTATCATCAGTCCGAGGGAATCCATGGAGGGAGCACTCCACACAGACATATGGGTAGCAAGGCTACCCCTAGAACATACTTGCCTACGTTCACGGATGAACATGCATAGCATGAATAGGTGGATGACTTTGTTGAGCAAATGGCACAGTGTACCGGGGAGTACAATGATTTCAATATGATAATTCAGAGGCAGATGTCCTTGAATCAATACTGTCAACTCAAATTCAGAAACAAGCCTAGGTTGAACCACAGAAGCAATTATGAGTTTGAACGCAGATCAGGGAAGATGGAGATTCCCTACTTTGATGGTATGGCCAAGATGACAAAACAGGCATGGGTACAGAAGCTAGACACTTATTTGCAACTTAATCCCATGAGGGAGATGGAAGCCATCAAGTTTTCCACCCTGTACTTGGATGGCAAGGCTCATGATTGGTGGTATCATGGAATTACCACACTAGGCCACAATCAGATAGTGGCATACACAAAGTTCACTCAGAGACTCATTGACATATTTGATCAGGGGGATCCTAAGTTGCATTTCCAGGAGCTCACACAACTCAGACAGACATGAGCACTAGAGGTGTACATTAAAGAATTCCAAAGGTTAGCAGTCATGGTGCAGGATATATCACAGACCAGACTCATGATGCTCTTCACTAAAGGGTTAATGGAACCCTTGAATGGTTGGGTAAAGGATTTTAAGCCTACTAACCTACAGGATGCTATTTTGAGGACTAGAGACCTAGGACTAGCTGCAAAGCCGAAATTTGTGCCTAGACCAACCCTTAACACAAGAGGAAGATATCAGAGACCTCCAATGAACCCAGGAGGACGTGACCCAAGGGGGTTTGATAGGGGCAGAGGTGGATTGGATGAGAATACCAGAAGGGATTTGAGGAGGAAACAACTATTCTACACTTACAAAGAGCCATGGAACCTGTTATCCCCGATTTCTATGGATAACTAGGAGATCATGTCTTGAGGCCCACAGGTCCTAGACATGGAGTACTGAGAGAAGGATTGAATTGAGCATGGCCCTAGAGGGCCCATCCTTTTCTTCTTTCATCAGATTCATCTTGTCAGCAACAGCAACATCCATCACCATCATCTTGGTCTTGTATCGAAGAAGACTCTTGCTCCATGAGGTAATTGGTCCAAGTATCATGGTATGTGTCACTTTTGATCATTATAACCTTTGGATATATGCGTCTGACTCCTTTTGTCTCTGACGACTACTTGGATCTTACATTGACCCACTTGACCATGTTTGGGGAGATTGACAAGGTGTCCTAGAAAGATTGTACCCATGGGTTTTGGTTTTCCACCAGGGGGATTTTTAAAGAGCCATCATCCGCTCCCATCATACCACCACTTTTTCATCTTATCTCCCACTCATTTATCCCATTCC
The DNA here is from genome assembly GCA_009831015.1 of Picea engelmannii. NCBI lineage: Eukaryota > Viridiplantae > Streptophyta > Pinopsida > Pinales > Pinaceae > Picea > Picea engelmannii. Next base: position 160,290 of record ML806467.1, read on the forward strand.
CCTGGTCTGGGCATTGGATTGACCTGTTTGTAGGGTTGCACCTTATCTTGTGGGAAGAAGGGGCTAAAGGCCCAGAAGGTAAAACCAGCTGGTAAAAGATAAAAGCCTAGAAATAAAACCTCAATATGCCTCGCCCAGGGATCCTCGAGAAGGCAATAAAAGGCCTCTCAGCAAGAAACAAGAGGGACCCGAAAAATAAACAAGACCTAGCCAAGAGGATAGGGGGTATCATCACGAGCTAGCCTATTAGGTTCATGGCTACCTAACAGTATGACATTGCCACTATTCGGTTACCATGCTAGGGCAGTGACCTTTGGCTGCATGGCCAAGGGAAAGGGGGTCTCATCACGAGCCAGCCTTCTCATCTCTGTGAAAGTACTTGTGGGTAACACTGTCAGCTCTAGTCACCATGCCAAGGCAGTTTCCTCCGGTTAGACCTTGAATAAAAAGAAAAAGAAGAAGAAAAAGAAAAATAAATAAAGAATAAAGGCAAGAACAGGCTTGGAAAAAATTACATCCATGACGGGTACAGCTCGCCTTCTATCAAGACACCCACAGATAACAATATGCATCCTTGTCTTTCACTGTACCCATTTGTCTGGACATCCCCTAGCCACAACACCTCGTTTACATGGCTTGGATGAAACCTTCCTGGGAACTTCCCTTCTCTCGTGGATACTAGCCCAATAAGATGTCTTTCCCTTTTCTTCGATCTTGTATTGTGGATTTTTGTAATGTCTTTGAGCTGTTGAACGATATATCATGGTTTTTATGCATATGTTTGATAATATTAATGATAAAATGTGATTGACATTTCTATGATCCCTGTGACTAATGATCCCATGGAGGGCATAGTTTTTGATGTGCAGGACCATGCCCGACGAACAGGTACCATTTGGACCGGTACACATGGGGAGATGATTAGTTCGGACCTCCATGGGGCTGAAGATCCCATCAGATGGTTGTTGAGACCTCGTCAGAGGGGCTGAGATAGGAAAGTGTTTGACCGAGGATTTGCATTGGAGAAGAAGAGGATGTCTCCAGAGGCAATTTGGCAGAGCCCGAACTAGGGGGAATGACCCCTTTTCAGTGGAACGTTGGCCTTGGAAGGCTCAGAGTGTCCCCATCCTTTCCATGATGTCATCCAGCTTCATGGTCAATATTGGAGGTAGACTGGGAAGCAGTGGCATGTGTGGCATGTTAGAGAGGCCCCTGGGGAGTCAATGTTTTTCTCCTGGATGCCTCATCTTCCCTAAAAGGGGCTAGCACCTCCCTTGAAGGGGATTTTACCTTTATTACAGCTCAGTTAGGGTTTTAGTTTGACAATTTAATGTAAAAACAGTATTATGGTCTTGTCGACCATATTTTATGACCTAAAATTAATTAAGGTCATTGATACACTATATATTGAGGGTTTTCACTCTCATTTTGACATAACTCATCACTCACTCTCATAGTGAGATCTGATTTTTGCGCCCAATTAGGGTTATTGGCTGATTTGAGGAAGACACACTTTTTTAAGGGAGAGATTTTTGGCATTCTATGGTGTTTTTCTTGAAGGAAGGTTTACAACTAGGGTTTGCATGCTATTTTATTGATGATTTGTAAGTATTTTTCTGCAAAACTTCTTGATTGAATGGTTGTAGTTTAATTTCTTTCATCTATTTATAAATATTGTTGAATCAAAACCCTAGGGGACAAACACACAAGTAGGTCATTGTCTCATGTCCCCTGATAGAAAAACCTTTTATCCATTGAAGAATAAGAAGAGAGCCTAGCCATTGCTACACTCTTTCTTTCTTCTTTCCTTGAGCTAGTCATACCTTTGAACTTCAAGAGGAAGAGGATGTCACAGGCCTAGGTTATCTACACCTAGGGTTGTTTTCTTTTAGGGTTTAATGAAAGAGCTTTGCCTTAGCAACACTCTTCCTCTTTAAACTCTCTCGTCTTGATTTTGGTTTTCATTGAGCTAGTTGTTTGCTGGGAAGGAGGAGACAGCACGAGGCCTTGCTTAAGAAACACCGTAGTGAGCGTCTCTCCCCTAGGGTTCTTTCTTTAAGGCCCTTCTTTAGTAGCACCTTGAAACCTTTCCCTCTTGTCCTTTGAATCTCATCCCCTTAAAATTGTGCGTCCTTCATCTTCTAGACTCCATAACCCTTAGGCATTGATCTTGAGCCTCCAACGTTGAAGTGAAAGTGATTGAAACAACTCTCAAAACCTCTTATAAATTGAAACCCTAACTAACTACCAACCCTAAAAGGCTGACGTCACCCTTGGTTATTTCATCTTGACGCAGAAAATTTTCATTTATTAAGCAATTGGATGGTGGTTTGATGCATTTATTGAATGAGGATTAATTGGATACATTGATTGCTACATCATCTTGATATTTATTGGTGAAGTAATATTATTTCATTGTTACATTAACAAACATTGACTTCGTCAATATTTATTGTTACAATTGCTTATATATTGATATCATACAGTCTTATGAAGTACTAACCCATTGAATCATAGATTGCATATATATATTGGTTTTCTATTGCTTTGTTCTGGGCAGGTGTTCTTCTTTGGACCTACACTTCATTATTGGCTGTTTAGCTGGGACTATCTATTTTGGTGGTGACGTGTGAAGGGGGAACTTTACTTTGACTTTTAAACCTTTGCCTCTTCAAAGCCCCAGGTTACCGGGGACGTCTCCCCTGAGCCTAACCTCTCTAAAGAGAAAGAACCTCCCCATCGTAGTGACATTGGGTGAGATAGGTTCCTGTTACGCCAGTTTGGCCTTCTACTTCATAGCCACTTGACCTAGCTACAAACTGTGCGATAACATTTTGGCATCGTTGCCAGGGAACACTGAGTCAATTCTCCTTAGATGACACTTTTCGGTAAGCCTTGCCTCAGAGCCTTATCTTACAAGCTTACTTGGCGACTCCACTAGGGTGTTTTCCCTATTTTTTTTTTTATAGTTTCAAGAAAACTATCTGGTGACTCCATTGATGACGAAGCCAACAATGAATTCACAATGGGATCCCTGGAATTACAAGCCTTTAGACATGAGAAAAATCCATGGATACCCATGACAAATTCCCCTGATAAAAGAAAGATGGCTCCCTAGATTCACTGGTAGCGATGGGGAAAGAGCTGACTCTCACGTGAATAATTTTTATTCTTATTTTGGACTCCATCCTGTCGATGATGATGCCGAAGATGTAGTGATGAAATTTTTTCCCACCACTCTTCACGAGAATGCTAAAAAATGGTATGATGATCTTCCCGATGCTAGCATCACCTCTATGAACTAGCTAGAAGAAGTCTTTCTCAAAGAATGGGGCATAATATTGGGAGACACCTCACTACTGCTAGCAAGATTCAAACATATAAAACAAGATGAGAATGAAACCCTTTTTGACTTCTAAAGTAGGTTTGAGGGAACTCTATGTCAGATTCCTAGAATTCATTGTCCTGAAGACAAGTATATTGTCTATCTCTATACAAGTATATTTTCCATCTCTATACAAGTATATTGTCCATCTCTATACACAAGTAAGAGCATTGTTTGCCTAAAAAAGGATTCTCATGACTTCTCACTCCAGCCACCTGTTATTACTTTACCTTGCTTTTCCATTAAAGGTGTAGTTGGGAAGTATATTTTTATTGTTGAGTTTCCTCTTAGGTAGACCCTAGACTCCAAGGGTTGGTTGGATACTGCAAGTTTGTTATCTCAGTTTTTCAACTTTCCCTTGATAGTTTGCCAGTCGTCTGCTAGATCTTTGTCGATCCTTTCCTTGACTTCAGAGCATGACGATGTCTTGAGTAGCCATCTTGCAGTGCCTTTGAGTCAGTTTTCTCAACCTTGGACTCTTCATGACCCTTTCTTGGAGTGGATTGAATACCTCCCTCAGAGATTGACTTGGCAAGATTTTATCCCTACCACCCGCCTCCATGAGTTAGACTTTATGATTTCTGATGATATGATATATGCTCTAACCCATGTCATTTTTGTACTTGATTTATCACTATTTTGGTTTATGATGAAGCACAAAGGCAGGTATCATGGGACATTGTTGGATTGGCTACACTGGTCATTTGACTACATCGAACATCCAGCCGACAGGTAAGTAAAGGTAGGTACTTTTCTTTACATTTGCATATGATTGTTTTATTTCAGTTTATATATATATATATATGTTGGGGTGGCATTACCGCCCCATTTTTGTTACTGATGCCCCTATCGAGTTGAGCAGGTCTGAAGGTTATGCCATAGATGTTGAGGTTATCATGCTCTCTATAGTGAGCACATGTCCCCGAGTTGGATCCAGATGTTATCCCTGATTTCTAGGGGTAACTAGGAAATCATGTCTCGAGGCCCATAGGTAATAGACATGGAGTACTGAGAGAAGGATTGACCTGAGCATGGCCCTGGAGGGCCCATCCTTTTCTTCTTTCATCAGATTCGTCTTGTCAGCAATAGCAACACCCATCACCATTGGCTTGGTCTTCTATCGAAGAAGGCTCTTGCTCCATAAGGTAATTGGTCCAGGTATCATGGTATGCATCACTTTTGATCATTATAACCTTTGGATATATGCGTCTAACTCCTTTTGTCTCTGACGACTGCTTGGATTTTACATTGACCCACTTGACCATGTTTGGGGAGATTGACAGGGTGTCCTAGCAAGCCTATACCCATGGGTTTTGGTTTTCCACAGGGGGGATTTCTGAAGAGCCATCGTCCGCTCCCATCATACCACAACTTTTTCATCTTATCTCCCACTCATTTATCCCATTCCCCTGGTCCAGGCATTGGATTGACCTATTTGTAGGGTTGCACCTTATATTGTGGGAAGAAGGGGCTAAAGGCCCAGAAGGTAAAACCAGCTGGTAAAAGATAAAAGCCTAGAAATAAAACCTTGAGATGCCTCACCCAGGGATCCCCGAGAAGGCAATAAAAGGCCTCTCGGCAAGAAACAAGAGGGACCCAGAAAACAATAAATAAGACCTAGCCAAGAGGATAGGGGGTCTCATCACGAGCCAACCTATTAGGTTCATGGGTACCTAATAGTATGACATTGCCACTATCTAGTTACCATTCCAGGGCAGTGACCTTTGGTTGCATGGCCAAGGGAAAGGGGGTCTCATCAAGAGCCAGCCTTCTCATCTCTGTGAAAGTACTTGTGGGTAACACTGTCAGCTCTGGTCACCATGCCAAGGCAGTGTCCTCCGGTTAGACCTTGAATAAAATGAAAAAGAAGAATAAAAGGAAAAATAAAGAAAGAATAAAGGCAAGAACGGGCTTGGAAAAAATTGCATCCATGACGGGTACAACTCACCTTCTACAAAGGCACCCACATATAACGTTATGCATCCCTGGCTCTCACTCTACCCATTTGTCTGGACATCCCCTAGCCACAACACCTTGTTTACATGGCTTGGATGAAACCTTCTTGGGAACTTCCCTTCTCTTGTGGATACTAGCCCAATAAGATGTCTTGCCCTTTTCTTCGATCTTGTATTGTGGATTTTTGTAATTTCTTTGAGCTGTTGAATGATGGATTAGGGTTTTTGTGCATATGTTTGATAATATTAATGATGAAATGTGATTGACATTGCTATGATCCATGTGACTAATGAGCCCATGGAGGGCGTAGTTTTTGATGTGCAGGACCATGGCCGACGGACAGGTACCATTTGGACCGGTACACATGGGAAGATGATTAGTTTGGACCCCCATGGGGCTGAAGAGCCCATCAGATGGTTGTTGAGACCCCGTCATAGGGGTAGAGACATGATAGTGTTTGACCGAGGTTTTGCACTGGAGAAGAAGAGGACTTCTCCAAAGGCACTTTGGCAGAGCCCTGCCTAGGGGGAATGACCCCTTTTCAGTAGAACGTTGGCCTTGGAAGACTCAGAGCATCCCCATCCTTTCCATGATGTCATCCAACTTCATGGTCATTCTTGGAGGTAGACTGGGCAGCAGTGGCATGTGTGGCATGTTGGAGAGGCCCCTGGGGGGTCAATGATTTTCTCATGGATGCCTCATCTACCCTAAAAGGGGATAGCGCCTCCCTTGAACGGGATTTTACCTTTATTACAGCTCAGTTAGGGTTTTAGTTTGACAATTTAATGTAAAAAAAATATTCTGGTCTTGTCGGCCATTTTTTATGCCCTAAAATTAATTAAGGTCATTGATACACTATATATTGAGGGTTTCACTCTCATTTTGACATAAATCATCACTCACTCTCCTAGTGATGTCTGATTTTTGCGCCCTATTAGGGTTATTGGCTGATTTGAGGAAGGCGCACTTGTTTAAGGGAGAGATTTTTGGCATTCTATGGTGTTTTTCTTGAAGGAAGGTTTACAACTACGATTTGCATGTTATTTTCTTGATGATTTGTAAGTATTTTTCTGCAAAAATTCTTGATTGAATGGTTGTAGTTTAATTTCTTGCATCTATTTATAAATGTTGTTGAATCAAAACCCTAGGGGACAAACACACAAGTAGGTCGTTGTCTCATGTCCCCTGATAGAAAAACTTTTTAGCCATTGAAGAAGAAGAAGAGAGCCTAGCCATTGCTACACTCTTTCTTTCTTCTTTCCTTGAGCTAGCCATACCTTTGAACAAAAAGGAAAGGCTAGGGCGCACCTCTCATTTCATCTTGGATATTTGGTATTTGCTTGTTGATGCTCTTGAGCATACAATTTTGAGGGTTTTGATATTACAAACCCTAGAGAACAAATCAGCGGTGAAAGTTTCCACTCACCTTGCTCCAAGCTTGGTCTCGGGGATGAAACACTCCACCCACACCATTCTACATTCATCATCTATTCAAGAGGACAGTAGGGTCGTACCAGTTAGGGTTTTCCAGTAGGGGCACACCATTGGTTTAGGAACAGTTCAATCCAGTTTATTGAGAGAGCTTTGGGAGATTTCAACATTAGAGTTTTTCTTATAGGACCTTGCTCATACGTTTGGAGGCTTTCTTGAGGAGTTACTATGTCCAGATCATTATTTGCAGGTTGGGACGGTTTTGGAGGAGAGAGGACGTCTTGGTGATTCAATGTTTCTCAGATCTAGGAGGCTCTACCTCATATCTAAGCTTGAAACTTCTCTTGGGGGTTTGTGACTACCCGATCTATCATCCTAGAGAGTTTCACATGATTCATAGGACTCATTCAACTAGGTTGAATTGTTTACCATATTCAGGGTTTCAGGAGGGTCGTACCAGTTTAGGGTTTCAGCAGTTGGAGGAGGAGGAGTCAGTAAATTGGTCATCCACTTGCATGAGAACTATGATATAACCCGCAGAGGACAGGCCGAAATCACTGAGACCTTGAAGAAGGTAGATGAGAACCTGAGGAAGGTGGATGAGAACTAGTCTAGGATAGCCCAGTTGTTGATGCTCTTCACAAAAGGGTTAATGGAACCCTTGAATGGTTGGGTAAAGGATTTTAAGCCTCCTAACCTACAGTATGCTATTTGGAGGACTAGAGACCTAGGACTAGCTGCAAAGTCAAAATTTGTGCCTAGACCACCCCTTAACACAAGAGGAAGATATCAAAGACCTCCAATGAACCCAGGAGGACGTGACCCAAGGGGGTTTGATAGGGGTAGAGGAAAATTGGATGAGAATACCAGAAGGGATTTGAAGAAGAAACAACTATTCTACACTTGCAAAGAGCCATGGAAACTTTCATCCCCAATTTCTAGGGATAACTAGGAGATCATGTCTCGAGGCCCACAGATCCTAGACATGGAGTACTGAGAGAAGGATTGACCTGAGCATGGCCCTGGAGGGCCCATCCTTTTCTTCTTTCATCAGATTTGTCTTGTCAGCAGAAGAAACATCCATCACCATCGGCTTGGTCTTGTATCAGAGAAGACTCTTGCTCCATGAGGTAATTGGTCCAGGTATCATGGTATGTGTCACTTTTGATCACTATAACCTTTGGATATATGCGTCTGACTCCTTTTTTCTCTGACAACTGCTTGGATATTACATTGACCCACTTGACCATGTTTGGGGAGATTGACAAGGTGTCCTAGCAAGCTTGTAACCATGGGTTTTGGTTTGTCACCAGGGGGGTTTTTGAAGAGCCATCATCCACTCCCATCATACCACCACTTTTTCATCTTATCTCCCACTCATTTATCCCATTCCCGTGGTCCGGGCATTGGATTGAACTGTTTGTAGGGTTGCACCTTATCTTGTGGGAAGAAGGGCTAAAGGCCCAGAAGGTAAAACCAGCTGGTAAAAGATAAAATCCTAGAAATAAAACCTCGAGATGCCTCGCCCAGGGATCCTCGAGAAGGCAATAAAAGGCCTCTTAGCAAGAAAAAAGAGGGACCTGGAAAATAAACAAGACCTAGCCAAGAGGATAGGGGGTCTCATCACGAGCCAACCTATTAGGTTCATGGGTACCTAACAGTATGACATTGCCACTATCTGGTTACCATGCCAGGGTAGTGACCTTTGGTTGCATGGCCAAGGGAAAGGGGGTCTCATCATGAGCCAACCTTCTCATCTCTGTGAAAGTACTTGTGGGTAACACTTTCAGCTCTGGTCACCATGCCAAGGCAGTGTCCTCTGGTTAGACCTTGAATAAAAAGAAAAAGAAGAAGAAAAAGCAAAATAAATAAAGAATAAAGGCAAGAACGGGCTTGGAAAAAATTGCATCCATGACGGGTACAACTCGCCTTCTACAAAGACACCCACAGATAACATTATGCATCCTTGTCTTTCACTCTACCCATTTGTTTGGACATCCCCTAGCCACAACACCTCGTTTACATGGCTTGGATGAAACCTTCCTGGGAACTTCCCTTCTCTCATGGATACTAGCCCAATAAGATGTCTTTCCCTTTTCTTCGATCTTGTATTGTGGATTTTTGTAATGTCTTTGAGCTGTTGAACGATATATCAGGGTTTTTATGCATATGTTTGATAATATTAATGATGAAATGTGATTGACATTGCTATGATCCCTGTGACTAATGAGCCCA
>ML806467.1:171498-187169 GCA_009831015.1 Picea engelmannii
ATGAGCAGAACGAAATGAATACAGATTATTAACAGGTGCTTAACACAAAAATAACAGAGATACAGTAAAACTGGTTTTCTATTAAATAACGAAATAAGCTGAAACTGTAAAATGCAGCGGAAACAAGCTTGCTAGAATGGTGGAGGATTATCTCTGAGAAGAGATGTGACGGCAGCGCGCATTTGCAAGAAGATGATTACAATGAGGCTCTGAAGGCCTTTTTACAATAAACAGGAATGCCGAAAGTCCTAGACATCCAAAAACCTAACCCTAGGAGATGAATCGCCAAGATTCATGTGGGCACCGTTTGGGTAAGTTGGTACATCAACTTCCCGGGGTCGTAACTTTTGTATACGATCTCCGTTTTAGGCATATAATACCTCATTAGAAAGATCTATCCGAGGACTACAACATTTCAACAAAATTTCAAGATGAAATTTTTCTCCTGCAACATACCCCAAAAAGCGTCGTTTAGGGCCTCAAAATGGCTCCAGAAGTTCAGGACCCGAAAAACTGCTAAAAATAGTAAATTGCCAAAAATGTCCGAAAACTGTTTTGAGCCAGTTGGAAAGGTGGGTGGCCACCGATATCCATCTGGATCATGGGGGTTTGTGACTACCCGATCTATCATCCTAGAGAGTTTCACGTGATTCATGGGACTCATTCAACCAGGCTGAATTGTTTACCATATTCAGGGTTTCAGGAGGGCCGTACCAGTTTAGGGTTTCAGCGGTTGGAGGAGGAGGAGTCAGTAAATTGGTCATCCACTTGCATGAGAAATATGATATAAACCACAGAGGACAGGCCAAAATCACTGAGACCTTAAATAAGGTAGATGAGAACCTAAGGAAGGTGGATGAGAACTAGTCTAGGATAGCCCAGTTGTTGATGGAGATGACTCACAAGGGGAAAGGTCCAGAGAAGTATGAAAACAGAGAGACTGGTGGATCACACGGTGGAAATAGGTATAATCCATAACATGTTCCCTATCATCAGTCTGAGGGAATCCATGGAGGGAGAACTCCACACAGACATATGGGTAGCAAGGCTACCCCTAGAACATACTTGCCTACGTTCACGGATGAACATGCATAGCATGAATAGGTGGATGACTTTGTTGAGTAGATGGTACAGTGTACCAGGGAGTACAATGATTTCAATAAGATAATTCAGAGGCAGATGTCCTTGAATCAATATTGTCAACTCAAATTCAGAAACAAGCCTAGGTTGAACCACAGAAGAAATTATGAGTTTGAACGCAGATCAGGTAAGATGGAGATTCCCTACTTTGATGGTATGGACAAGATGAAAAAACGAGCATGGGTACAGAAGCTAGACACTTATCTGCAACTTAATCCCATGAGGGAGATGGAAGCCATCAAGTTTTCCACCCTGTACTTGGATGGCAAGGCTCATGATTGGTGGTATCATGGAATTACCACACTAGGCAACAATCAAATAGTGGCATAAACAAAGTTCACTCAGAGACTCATTGACATATTTGATCAGGGGGATCCTGAGTTGCATTTCCGGGAGCTCACACAACTCAGACAGACATGAGCACTAGAGGTGTACATTGAAGAATTCCAAAGGTTAGCAGTCATGATGCAGGATATATCACAGACCAGACTCATGATGCTCTTCACTAAAGGGTTAATGAAACCCTTGAATGGTTGGGTAAAGTATTTTAAGCCTACTAACCTACAGGATGCTATTTTGAGGACTAGAGACCTAGGACTAGCTGCAAAGCCAAAATTTGTGCCTAGAACACCCCTTAACACAAGAGGAAGATATCAGAGACCTCCAATGAACCCAGGAGGACGTGACCCAAGGGGGTTTGATAGAGGCAGAGGCGGATTGGATGAGAATACCAGAAGGGATTTGAGGAGGAAACAACTATTCTACATTTGAAAAGAGCCATGGAACCTGTTATCCCCGATTTCTAGGGATAACTAGGAGATCATGTCTTGAGGCGCACAGGTCCTAGACATGGAGTACTGAGAGAAGGATTGACCTAAGCATGGCCCTGGAGGTCCCATCCTTTTCTTCTTTCATCAGATTCTTCTTGTCAGTAGCAGCAACATCCATCACCATCGGCTTGGTCTTGTATCGGAGAAGGCTCTTGCTCCATGAGGTAATTGGTCCAGGTATCATGGTATGTGTCACTTTTGATCATTATAACCTTTGGATATATGTGTATGACTCCTTTTGTCTCTGATGACTGCTTCGATCTTACATTAACCCACTTGACCATGTTTGGGGAGATTGACAAGTTGTCCTAGCAAGGTTGTACCCATGGGTTTTGGTTTGCCACCGGGGGGATTTTTGAAGAGCCATCATCCGCTCCCATCATACCACCACTTTTTCATCTTATCTCCCACTCATTTATCCCATTCCCCTAGTCCGGGCATTAGATTGACCTTTTTGTAGGGTTGCACCTTATATTGTGGGAAGAACAGGCTAAAGCCCAGAAGGTAAAACCAGCTGGTAAAAGATAAAAACCTAGAAATAAAACCTCGAGATGCCTCGCCCAGGGATCCTCGAGAAGGCAATAAAAGGCCTCTCAGCAGGAAACAAGAGGGACCCAGAAAATAAACAAGACCTAGCCAAGATGATAGGGGGTCTCATCATGAGCCAGCCTATTAGGTTCATGGGTACTTAACAGTATGACATTGCCACTATCTGGTTACCATTCCAGGGCAGTGACCTCTGGTTGCATGGCCAAGGGAAAGGGGGTCTCATCACGAGCCAGCCTTCTCATCTCTGTGAAAGTACTTGTGGGTAACAATGTCATCTCTGGTCACCATGCCAAGGCAGTGTCCTCCGGTTAGACCTTGAATAAAAATAAAAAGAAGAAGAAAAAGAAAAATAAATAAAGAATAAAGGCAAGAATGGGCTTGGAAAAAATTGCATCCATGACGGGTACAGCTCGGTTTCTACAAAGACACCCACAGATAACATTATGCATCCTTGGCTTTCACTCTACCCATTTGTCTGGACATCCCCTAGCCACAACACCTCGTTTACATGGCTTGGATGAAACCTTCCTGGGAACTTCCCTTCTCTCGTGGATACTAGCCCAATAAGATGTCTTGCCCTTTTCTTCGATCTTGTATTGTGGATTTTTGTAATGTCTTTGAGCTGTTGAATGATATATCAGGGTTTTTATGCATATGTTTGATAATATTAATGATGAAATGTGATTGAAATTGCTATGATACCTATGACTAATGAGCCCATGGAGGGCGTAGTTTTTGATTTGTAGGACCATGCCCGATGAACAGGTGCCATTTGGACCGATACACATGGGGAGGTGATTAGTTCAGACCTCCATTGGGCTGAAGAGCCCATCAGATGGTTGTTGAGACCTCGTTAGAGGGGCAGAGACAGGATAGTGTTTGACCGAGGATTTGCACTGGAGAAGAAGAGGACGTCTCCAGAGGCACTTTGGCAGAGCCCGACCTAGGGGGAATGACCCCTTTTCAGTGGAACGTTGGCCTTGGAAGGCTCAGAGCATCCCCATCCTTGCCACGACATCATCCAACTTCATGGTTATTCTTGGAGGCAGACTGGGCAGTAGTGGCATGTGTGGCATGTTGGAGAGGCCCTTGGGGGGTCAATGTTTTTCTCCTGGATGCCTCATCTTCCCTAAAAGGGGATAGCACCTCCCTTGAAGGGGATTTTACCTTTATTACAGCTCAGTTAGGGTTTTAGTTTGACAATTTAATGTAAAAATAGTATTCTGGTCTTGTCGACCATATTTTAAGACCTAAAATTAATTAAGGTCATTGATACACTATATATTGAGGGTTTTCACTCTCATTTTGACATAAATCATCACTCACTCTCATAGTGAGGTCTGATTTTTGCGCCCTATTAGGGTTATTGGCTGATTTGAGGAAGGCACACTTTTTTAAGGGAGAGATTTTTGGCATTCTATGGTGTTTTTCTTGAAGGAAGGTTTACAACTAGGGTTTGCATGCTATTTTATTGATGATTTGTAAGTATTTTTCTACAAAAATTATTGATTGAATGGTTGTAGTTTAATTTCTTGCATCTATTTATAAATATTGTTGAATCAAAACCCTAGGGGACAAACACACAAGTAGGTCATTGTCTCATGTCCCCTGATAGAAAAACCTTTTAGCCATTGAAGAATAAGAAGAGAGCCTAGCCATTGCCACACTCTTTCTTTCTTCTTTCCTTGAGCTAGCCATACCTTTGAACTTCAAGAGGAAGAGGATTTCCCAGGCCTAGGTTATCTACAACTAGGGTTGTTTTCTTTTAGGGTCTAATGAAAGAGATTTTCCTTAGCAACACTCTCCCTCTTTAAACTCTCTCGTCTTGATTTTTCTTTTCATTGAGATAGTTTTTTGCTGGGAAGGAGGAGAGAGCACGAGGCCTTGCATAAGAAACACCGTAGTGAGCGTCTCTCCCCTAGGGTTATTTCTTTAAGGCCCTGCTTTAGTAGTACCTTGAAACCTTTCCCTCTTGTCCTTTGAATCTCATCCCCTTAAAATTGTGCATCCTTCATCTTCTTGACTCCATAACCCTTAGGCACTGATCTTGAGCCTCCAACGTTGAAGTGAAAGTGATTGAAACAACTCTCAAAACCTCTTATAAATTGAAACCCTAACTAACTACTAACCATAAAAGGCTGACATCACCCTTGGTTATTTCATCTTGACGCAACAAATTTTCATTTATTAAGCAATTGGATGGTGGTTTGATGCATTTATTGAATGAGGATTGATTGGATAGATTGATTGCTACATCATCTTGATATTTATTGGTGAAGTAATATTATTTCATTGTTACATTAACAAACATTGACTTCGTCAATATTTATTGTTACAATTGCTTATATATTGATATCAGATAGTCTTATGAAGTACTAACCCATTGAATCATAGCTTGCATATATATATTGGTTTTCTATTGCTTTGTTCCGGGCAGGTGTTCTTCTTTGGGCCTACACTTCATTATTGGTTGTTTAGCCGGGACTATCTATTTTGGTGGTGACCTGTGAAGGGGGAACTTTACTTTGACTTTTAAACCTTTGCCTCTTCAAAGCCCCAGGTTACCGGGGACATCTCCTCTGGGCCTATCCTCTCTAAAGAGAATGAACCTCCCCATCGTAGTGACATTGGGTGGGATAGGTTCTTGTTATGCCAGTTTGGCCTTCTACTTCATAGCCACTTGACCTAGCTACAAACTGTGCGATAACATTTTGGCGTCGTTGTCGGGGAACACTGAGTCAATTCTCCTCAGACGACACTTTTCGGTAAGCCTTGCCTCAGAGCCTTATCTTACAAGCTTACCTGGCGACTCCACTAGGGTGTTTTCCCTATTTTTTTTTTATAGTTTCAAGAAAACTATCTGGTGACTCCACTGATGACGAAGTCAACAATGAATTCACAATGGGATCCCAGGAATTACAAGCCTTTAGACATGAGAAAAATCCATGGATACCCATGACAAATTCCCCCGATAAAAGAAATATGGCTCCCTAGATTCACTGGTAGCGATGGGGAAAGAGTAGACTCTCACGTGAATAATTTTTATTCTTATTTTGGACTCCATCCTGTTGATGATGATGCCGAAGATGTAGTGATGAAAATTTTTCCCACCACTCTTCACGAGAATGCTAAAAAATGGTATGATGATCTTCTCGATGCTAGCACCACCTCTATGAACTAGCTAGAAGAAATCTTTCTCAAAGAATGGGGCATAAGATTGGGAGACACCTCAGTACTGCTAACAAGATTCAAACATATAAAACAAGATGAGAATGAAACCCTTTTTGACTTCCAGAGTAGGTTTGAGGCCACTCTATGTCAAATTCCTAGAAGCCATTGTCCTGAAGACAAGTATATTTTACATCTCTATACCCATGTGATCCTGACACACCTAGGCTTGCCTCTCAGTAAAAAGGGCCCAAGGACGGTCAATGAAGCTTATGACATGGCTACAAGAATTGAACGAAACATCTCCTTATCCGAGATAAAAGAGCTCTTCACCTCAGGGATTGTTGAAGACATGGCTGAGGAGATGGAACCCAAGAAAAATGATGAAGTATCAACCTATGCCCCTCCCTCTGATGAAGCAATCCAAGAGCTTGTTTCTCCTGCATGACAAAAGGATGATGAGGTTAGTTTCTTTCCTTTTCAGGATTCCAATAACACCTTGTTCCATGATTCAAGAAATGAAGGAGAAATGGAAGCCTTGAACAAAATGAATATTCCTTGTTGTACAATCAAAGACAAAGAAGTGGTCCATGAGGATAAAAAAATAACCCATGCTGAAAACGCCAAAGTCCTCGAAGCCCCTGCACAAGAAGAAACAACAAGTTTCCCCCCTCCCCTAGTTTTTGATGATGCTTTACTTTATGATGAAGGAAGTGAGGAAGAGAATGAATTTTCAAATGTTTCAAACCCTGCATGTTATGACACAGATAGTGACATTGTTGATAACATTGATGAGTTCATACATATTGGGAGACGTAGGTGGGATATAGTTGGTTATGACCTGGATCCCATCTATGAAACTGAGAGTCATTTCCAAGTGTTTCCCTTGCAATTATCACAATAGATTACTTTTGATCAATGGAAACAAGGAGATGATTTTTTTACCCGTACTTTTCAAAAAACCAAGGATGACCTAGTACCTTGTTTTCCTGATGATTTTCAGTCTTACCTTGAGATTTTTAATGAGTACCCTTATGAAAACTTGGATTCTCTCCATGAAGATGATTACCAACCACCACTGTGCTCGGATTTTAACACAAGTAAGAGCCTTGTTTGCCTAAAAAAGGATTCTCATGACTTCTCACTCCAGCCACCTGTTATTACTTTACCTTGCTTTTCCATTAAATGTGTAGTTGGGAAGTATATTTTTATTTTTGAGTTTCCTCTTAGGCAGACCCTAGACTCCAAGGGTTGGTTGGATACTGCAAGTTTGTTATCTCAGTTTTTCAACTTTCCCTTGATAGTTTTCCAGTCGTCTGCTAGATCTTTGTCGATCCTTTCCTTGACTTCAAAGCATGAGGATGTCTTGAGTAGCTAGCTTGTAGGCCCTTTGAGTCAGTTTTCTCAACCTTGGAATCTTCATGACCCTTTCTTGGAGCAGATTGAATACCTCCCTCAGAGATTGACTTGGAAAGATTTTATCCCTACCACCCGCCTCCATGAGTTAGACTTTATGATTTCCGATGATATGATATATGCTCTAACCCATGTCATTTTTGTGCTTGATTTATCACTATTTTGTTTTATGATGAAGCACAAAGGCAGGTATCATGGGACATTGCTGGATTTGCTACACTGGTCATTTGACTACATCGAACATCCAGCCGATAGGTAAGTAAAGGTAGGTACCTTTCTTTACATTTGCATATTGATTGTTTTATTTCAGTTTATATATATATATATATATATATATATATGATGGGGTGGCATTACCGCCCCATTTTTGTTACTAATGCCCCTATTGGGTTGAGCAGGTCTGAAGGTTATGCCAGAGATGTTGAGGTTCTCATGTGCTCTACGGTGAGCACATGTCCCTGAGTTGGAGCTAGATGTTATCCCTGATTTCTAGGGATAACTAGGAGATCATGTCTCGAGGCCTACAAGTAATAGACATGGAGTACCAAGAGCAGGATTGACATGTGCATGGCCCTAGAGGGCCCATCCTTTTCTTCTTTCATCAGATTCATCTTGTCAGCAATAGCAACATCCATCACCATTGGCTTGGTCTTGTATCGGAGAAGGATCTTGCTCCATGAGGTAATTGGTCCAGGTATCATGGTATGTGTCACTTTTGATCATTATAACCTTTGGATATATGCATCTGACTCCTTTTGTCTCCGACGACTACTTGGATCTTACATTGACCCACTTGACCATGTTTGGGGAGATTAATAGGGTGTCCTAGCAAGCATGTACCGATGGGTTTTGGTTTTCCATAGGGGGGATTTCTAAAGAGCCATCATCCGCTCCCATCATACCACCACTTTTTCATCTTATCTCCCACTCATTTATCCCATTCCCCTGGTCCAGGCATTGGATTGACCTGTTTGTAGGGTTGCACCTTATCTTGTGGGAAGAAGGGGCTAAAGGCCCAGAAGGTAAAACCAGCTGGTAAAAGATAAAAGCCTAGAAATAAAACCTTGAGATGCCTCGCCCAGGGATCCCCGAGAAGGCAATAAAAGGCCTCTCAACAAGAAACAAGAGGGACCTGGAAAAAAATAAATAATACCTAGCCAAGAGGATAGGGGGTCTCATCACGAGCCAACCTATTAGGTTCATGGGTACCTAATAGTATGACATTGCCACTATTTGGTTGCCATGCCAGGGCAGTGACCTTTGGTTGCATGGCCAAGGGAAAGGGGGTCTCATTACGACCCAGCCTTCTCATCTCTGTGAAAGTACTTGTGGGTAACACTGTTAGCTCTGGTCACCATGCCAAGGTAGTGTCCTCCGGTTAGACCTTGAATAAAAAGAGAAAGAAGAAGAGAAGGAAAAATAAAGAAAGAATAAAGGCAAGAACGGGCTTGGAAAAAATTGCATCCATGACAGGTACAACTCGCCTTCTACAAAGGCACCCATAGATAACCTTATGCATCCCTGGCTCTCACTCTACCCATTTGTCTGGACATCCCCTAGCCACAACACCTCGTTTACATGGCTTGGATGAAACCTTCCTGGGAACTTCTCTTCTCTCGTGGATACTAGCCCAATAAGATGTCTTGCCCTTTTCTTCGATCTTGTATTGTGGATTTTTGTAATGTCTTTGAGCTGTTGAATGATATATTAGGGTTTTTGTGCATATGTTTGATAATATTAATGATGAAATGTGATTGACATTGCTATGATCCCTGTGAATAATGAGCACATGGAGGGCGTAGTTTTTGATGTGTAGGACCATGCCCAACGGACAGGTACCATTTGAACCTGTACACATGGGAAGATGATTAGTTTGGACCTCCATGGGGCTGAAGAGCCCATCAGATGGTTGCTGAGACCCCGTCAAAGGGGCAGAGACAGGACAGTGTTTGACCAAGGTTTTTCACCGGAGAAGAAGAGGACGTCTCCAGAGGCACTTTGGCAGAGCCGGGCCTAGGGGGAATAACCCCTTTTCAGTAGAACGTTGGCCTTGGAAGACTCAGAGCATCCCAATCCTTTCCATGATGTCATCCAGCTTCATGGTCATTCTTGGAGGTAGACTGGGCAGCAGTGGCATGTGTGGCATGTTGGAGAGGCCCCTGGGGGTCAATGTTTTTCTCCCGGATGCCTCATCTACCCTAAAAGGGGATAGTGCCTCCCTTGAAGGGGATTTTACCTTTATTACAGCTCAGTTAGGGTTTTAGTTTGACAATTTAATGTAAAAAAAATATTCTAGTCTTGTCGACCATTTTTTATGACCTAAAATTAATTAAGGTCATTGATACACTATATATTGAGGGTTTTCACTCTCATTTTGACATAACTCATCACTCACTCTCCTAGTGAGGTCTGATTTTTGCGCCCTATTAGGGTTATTGGCTGATTTGAGGAAGGCGCACTTTTTTAAGAGAGAGATTTTTGGCATTCTATGGTGTTTTTCTTGAAGGAAGGTTTACAACTAAGGTTTGCATGTTATTTTCTTGATGATTTGTAAGTATTTTTCTGCAAAACTTCTTGATTGAATGGTTGTAGTTTAATTTCTTGCATCTATTTATAAATGTTGTTGAATCAAAACTCTAGGGGACAAACACACGAGTAGGTTGTTGTCTCATGTCCCCTGATAGAAAAACCTTTTAGCCATTGAAGAGGAAGAAGAGATCCTAGCCATTGCTACACTCTTTCTTTATTATTTCCTTGAGCTAGCCATACCTTTGAACTTCAAGAGGAAGAGGACGTCCCAGGCCTAGGTTATCTACACCTAGGGCCATTTTCTTTTAGGTTTTAATGAAAGAGCCTTGCCTTAGCAACACTCTCCCTCTTTAAACTCTCTTGTCTTGATTTTGCTTTTCATTGAGCTAGTTGTTTGTGGGGAAGGAGGAGAGAGCATGAGGCCTTGCTTAAGCAACACCAGAGTGAGCCTATCTCCCCTAAGGTTCTGTCTTTAAGGCCCTTCTTTAGTATCACCTTGAAACCTTTCCCTCTTCTCCTTTGAATATCATCCCCTTCAACTTGTGCATCCTTCATCTTCTTTACTCCATAACCCTTAGGCATTGATCTTGAGCCTCCAACATTGAAGTGAAAGTGATTGAAACAACTCTCAAAATCTCTTATAAATTGAAACCCTAACTAACTACTAACCCTAAAAGGCTGACGTCACCCATGGTTATTTCATCTTGACTAAACTATGACTGAATAACTGAAATAAACTCTAGGCTGAAATATCAATGGCCAACTTGCATACACAACAGTAAAACAATTAAGTCAGGGGTAAGTTAGTGTTCCTAAGCGAAAAAATTGTCTTGGGAACATTACACTTGTGGAGACTAGAGTGATTCCCCCGACATGACTAGCAGTGGATGGTTGCGGGTCTTCAACATAACTTGCAGAGGTCATCGACCAATTTCCAACATGAGTAGCAGTGGTTGTTGATGGAGCTCCGATATGACTGGCAGTGACCGGACTAGTGGCGGTGGTGAGTTGTGGCATTTGAGACCAAGATCCTAGGAAATATTGGTTTTGAAACATCGCAAGCCAGGAAGAGTCATGGTTTACACCCTGTCCATGTCCGGGAAGGTAGTATCCCCCACCTCATTGATCCATAGAGGTTTGTATGGGCATCATCATTGAAGTCTGCGAAGAGACAAAAGTATGATAAGGATTGTTCAAGTGAGGATATATGTTTACCCCATGTGAAGGGGTTACGTGAAGAGGGTATCCCAAACCATAAAACTGATTCCCCCCATATGAAAGACCCGTGGATATATGTGGACCCGCCATGGGAAAAGTGTTCGTAGGAACTGGCATGGCCGACGAAGGATACATGGATTGGGTGTAATAAGTAGAATAACCACCCATTTGAGTACCATATCCTAAGAAAAGATAGCTAGGAATGGATCCATAAGAGGGGAGGTTCCAACCTCCCATAGTGAGATTTGGTTGACGAGCATGACTCCTATCAAATGAATATGTAGACGGTGGGGCCATGGTGCCCTGGATCCAATGCTAGGATTCATATAAGTGGTCCATGGAGAGGATGGAAAGGGCGAAGGCACATTTTTCATATCAACAGGAAAATGATTAGAGACCCAAGGCATGGACTGAGTGTCATAATTTTGCATACCATTATGAAAAGCGGACGGATTCGTCCCCATGAAATGAGTGAACATCATGGGGGGTAGCGGTAAAGGAGGGATTCATAGGAACTCCACTATCCATGATAACGACAACTTAAGAAAAAGTATAAAATCTTGAAGGTCTACTAATAATTAAAGAGCACACCAAAAATATTCAAACGACCAATATGCACACAAACAGGATAAAGTGGTTGAAAGGGGCCTCCCTCTCTAAAGTAGGTATGCCTCTCCCAAGATGGTCATGAGACTCCCTAATAAAGATCGGAGGTATCAGAATTATTTATAAGGGCCCTCATGGGATTAACAACCAGTAGGTCAGATCCCCCCGGAGAGGTAATCCTCGATAAAGGTTGTGTGTTTTCCGACCCTTATCTGACCCAGGGTACTTGCGGAATAACCCCTACAAGTAACCTATGTGGAACCTAAGTCAAGAAAATAAGAAACCACGGTATAATCGATGCATAGATGAACAGTCGTAAGTCAAGTCCACCGTATGGGCAGGGTAGAAAAGCCCGAAACCTTGAAAGAACTACCTCTCACAGAGGTAAGGGCACTAGCAAGATCCCCATATACGAATATATCCCTAGAAATGTATCTGACGCTAAGAAGTTATCGGGGGGATATCCCTTCAACTGACCTCATGCGACCTCGTTCTTAACTCCGGTGTAAGCGGAGCCTCCTGATATTACCGATTATACAATGGATTTCTCCACTCCCTTAGTCAGACACATATGTTGATTTAATATCCTTGGAAAATTTTACTCACAAGATCCTATTCCAAGGCACTAAATCCTAAGCTAGTTTGTGCACCCTAGAAAATAAAATCATTACTAATTAATTTTAAATTATAGCATTAATTTTAATAGCCTTGTTTACTCAAAAGGTGTGGTCATGAAACTAGTGATGTTATGACTCAACAAGTAAAGTAAATGAATATGAAAACAATGCAAAGTCCTAACTTCAATTTCTAATGAATGATATGCTTCCTAAACATGCAATTTTCAATTCAATTCTGCAATTCTAAATAAAAATGCAATATTTCTTTACATGAACTAAGATAAATGGCAAAGACTCAAGAGATCAAAATGCCAATCATTGTAAAATGCCTATTTTTTTGTATTTTCAATATAAGAAAAATGACAATGCAAGGACTGAACAACAACTTGATATAAAGTCTCTACTATGTATAGACAGATACAACCCAAGTAGGATATCAAGAAGAAAAAACACCCATCCCAAGGTGTAAGGACAATCAAAATTAAAAGATGATGAGAAAGACACCGCCCAAATATTCAACCAAAGACAGGTTTCATGCCATTCCACAGACACTTAGCAGTCTCTACATAGACCCAAGAAGACTCAACAATCATCAAAACCTACCCATCAACCACCAAACCCATCAATCAAGCAACAAAGGTTGATGTATGCAATTTTTCAATGGAAAAGCGTGTATGTATGCAGCTTGGAGAAGGACAACGCGCGTATATACATGACTGTCAAGCAAAAACCCATGTATATGTGTCAAAACATAGCTAGGCTAAGGAGAAGGCTGAAAGACTCAGACCCAGAGTGAACAGAGGTTATCAAGCAATCATATGACAAGAAAATCAATATGAACGAGAGAAATATAAGGAGAAAAACACTCCAAACCTCAAGAAAGAAGATTCAACCCCCAGTATGGTCGTCAATTATGTTAAAAGGAAAATCTCTCTATGGCTAGGGAAAAACCACAACAGAAGGAAATGACTGCAGAAATAAACTATATTCTCAAGTATGCTATATATAAACAAATATGATAGAAAGACAATATAAAAGGCCTACCTCGTCCAGATGTTCGACGAAGTCCACCGTTGAGAACTTGACCCAAAGCAATTGATCAGGGGATCAATTTTTGCTCAAAAATTCAAAGTGTTCAGAATCGCTTCAAATCGGACGAGAGCGTAGGCCTCATCGTTGCAAACCCAACGCAACTTGTTTGGATTCAAACGGACATCGGGAGCGAGAGATATCATGTTCTGTTCAAAATGGCAAACATGCAAAAAAAGGGATGCTGACTGTACAGTCCGTACAGACGATGACATGGCAGACCGTACTGATGATGTGGTAGACCATATGCTGATGTGGCAGACAGTTGGCATATGGTGTGTTTTGTTGGCAGTGAATGGGAATGCGACATGTGGCCCAACCAAAGGTCGCCACGTGTCACTTGTTTATTTGTTAAAACCTTTGCACTCAACAGGAGTCGACCCCGTGACCTCCGGGCAGGGTAAGCTTTGGGAAAGGCCGCCCAACCGGCATGCCCACGCATGTTACTTGTTATATATGTGGGAAACATTATATTTAACATTGTTATAATGTGAATTTGGGCATGGGGCGGGTTGGGGATAAGCCCCGGCCCATGGTCATGTATTGTATTGTATGCGACCAGCGCTACAGTGTATACCACCATAACCATTTATTATAACCGTTTGTTATATGTTACGGTTTGGCATACCATGTGACCACTATACCAATGCGTGCAGGTTTGACATATGGTTCCGATGGTTGCTAAACATTATCCCTGTTGTGTGTTGGCGCACGGTCGTATGACTGCCATGTGCCCACGGGCCTTGGTAGTTAGGGCCAGCGCGTGAACGGTTCGACAGTTTGGACCGGTGGTGCGGTTGCACCTGATTCCATGTTTTTACGCTATAAATTGCGTGTGGGCTAGGTTGAGCCAGAGGAGGTGCATTTTGTGGTTGCAAAGACAACAAGCTTGAAGAGGAGACTTCAAGGAAGCCTAACTTCTTCATTTTTTGGCCAAACGAGGTGCCGAAAAAGCCCAGCTAGGAGTTTTTGGACGTTTTGAAGCCATTGGAGCAGTCTATTAGTCATTTTGAGCATTGTAAAGCATGTTTTTGAGCACTTTGAGCAAATAATACTAATGATCCATTGGAAGCTGGACCAGGAGATGTAGCCCAAGAGAGGGGTGAACTCCCTTATCATTTGTTGTGTTATGTGTTTTATGTTCATTGATTATGCTATTGTTTATATGCATCTTGAATGAGTAAATCCTATTAATGATGTGTTGCAAAGTTGATCCATTTTCTTTTAACACATAAAATTTAACTTGCAAATATTTTTCAAGAATACAAGTCTTCTTCATTTTTAGATCAAGTTGGTATCAAAGCACTGGTTTTTAAAGACTTAATTATTTGCAAGTGTTTTGTTTTCTGATGCTCACAAGGTTGAAACTCATAAGAGGAGAAGGTCAACTTGTAGAGCCAAGTTCTCATCCTTCAAGGAGGAAGCATATACCATCACCGCATGTTTCAAGGAGGCATTCACCAAGTATGGCTCATGAAGAGAGTCATGAACATGTTCCTGCAGAAGATGAAGATCTCAGAAAGGTTGTCATGGAAATGAGAGAGATGATGAAGATCTTGATAGAAAGGAATACAAGGTTGCAAGGTGAAGGCTCCAACCCTTCAAAGCATAAGGGAGACAGTGGTGATAAAACTCCAAACGGAAATGGAGGGAATGGTGCTTCTCAACTACCCTCTCCTCCATCTTCTTCTTCTTCTTCTTCTACCAGTTCAAGACCTCTTTCGAATTCTTAAAAGGGACATGGTAAAAATCCTTCGCAAATTCCTTCATTAAAGCTTGATATTAAATTCGAATTGCCAATAAACAATGGAGAAGTTAATGCTGAGAAATTAGATAATTGGATACGTCAAATTGAGGTATATTGTAGGATACAAAAAATTCAAGATGATGAAATCAAAATTCAGCTTGCTTCTTTAAGATTGCATAGTGCAACACTCATTTGGTGGGAATCCAAGACTCAGGAGGACATGAAGAAGAATGGTAAAATTTTAACCTCTTGGAATGATTTTATTGTTGCAATTAAAAGACAATTTTATCCATTGGCATATAAGCAAAAGGCTACTATGGATTGGAAAAATTTTAGACATGCTAAAGGACAGAATGTACAAAGCTTTACTCAAGAATTTAGGAGAAGAGATTTGGTTTTGGGAGTAGATTTTTCTTCTCAAGAAACTTTACTCAAATACATTGGAGTTTTACATAGTTATTTGAGACATACTATACTCATGTTTAATCCTTCAAATCTAGATGAAGTTTGTGTTCAGGCTACTCATTTGGAAGCAAGAGGAAGGAATGATACTCATGAGGGTAACAAGAATCCTTTCAGCCATGGAGATAAAGGAAAGAAGAAGTTCAAAGGCAATAGCAAAAAGAATGTTGTTGTTAAGAAAGAGGGAGAAAAATTCACATGTAAACATTGTTCAAAATATGGCCATGATGAAGACCATTGTTGGAAACTTCATCCTGAAAGAAGACCCAAAAAGTTTGGCAACAACAACAAAGGGAAGTC
>ML806467.1:190244-221722 GCA_009831015.1 Picea engelmannii
ATCGATGGTCAATATGACATTGATAGGGCAGAAAAGTTCATTGAACAAATTCAGTCGATACATCAAGTGGTGCAAGAGAAGTTGGAAAAGAGTCAAGCCAAGTACAAGATGAGACATGACAAGCATCGTGTTGATCACAGTTTCCAAGTTGGAGATGAAATTTGGATTTACATCAGTAAGGAGAGACTTAAAGGAGAAGGTAAAAAATTGAAACTGATTCGGTATGGTCCTTTCAAGATTATCGACAAGATTGGTAACAATGCCTTTCGTTTAGATTTGCCTCCTTATATGCAAATGTATGCAGTTGTTAATGTTGAGAATTTGAAATTGTATGAGCCTCCGTTGATTGATGATCATGGAGAGCATGTTCAGATTCCTTCTATAGATGATTTTTCCCCAGAATATCTTACAGAACTGCATGAAGACACCATCCTTGACAGGAGAATGCGAACTTCAAAACGAGGAAATGTGGACTATCTTCGAGTTGGTCTTAAAGGTACAAATCCAAGCAAAGCCAAGTGGATTGAGGTTGGAAGGGTGAGGGAACTATACCCTCATCTTCACATAGGCTGAATATAGTCTTTTGGAGGTCCAAAATATTTCCAATGGGGAGGTGTGATCAGGGGATCAAATTTTGCTCAAAAATTCAAAGTGTTCGGAATCGCTTCAAATCAGATGAGAGCGTAGGCCTCGTCGTTTTGAACCTAACACAACTCATTTGGGTTCAAACGAACATTGGGAGCGAGAGATATCATGTTCTGTTCAAAATGGCAAACAGGTAAAAAAATGGATGCTGATTGTACAGTCTGTACAGTCCGTACAGACGATAACGTGGCAGAACGTATGGATGATGTGGCAGACCGTACGCTGACGTGGCAGACAGTTGGCATATGGCGTGTTTTGTTGGCAGCGAATGGGAATGCGACACGTGGCCCAATCAAAGGCTGCCACGTATCACTTGTTTATTTGTTAAAACCTTTGCACTCAGCAGGAGTCGACCCCGTGACCTCCGGGCAGGGTAATCTTTGGGAAAGGTCGCCCAACCGGCGCGCCCACGCATGGTACTTGTTATATATGTGGGAAACATTATATTTAACATTGTTATAATGTGCATTTGGGTGTGGGGCGGGCCAGGGCTAAGCCCCGACCCATGGTCATGTATTGTATTGCATGCGACCAGCGCTACGGTGTTTACCACCGTAACCATATATTATAACCATTTGTTATATGTTGCGGTTTGGCATACCATGTGACCACTATACCAATGCGCGCGGGTTTGACATACGGTTCTGACGGTTGCTAAACATTAGCCCTATTGTGTGTTGGCGCGTGGTCGTATGACTGCCATGTGCCCACGGGGCTTGGTTGTTAGGGCCAGTGCGTGAACGGTTCGACAGTTTGGACCAGTGGTGCGGTTGCACCCGATTCCAAGTTTTTACGCTATAAATTGCGTGTGGGCTAGGTTGAGCCAGAGGAGGTGCATTTTGTAGTTGCATAGACAGCAAGCTTGAAGAGGAGACTTCAAGGAAGCCTAACTTCTTCATTTTTTGGCCAAACGAGGTGCCGAAAAAGCTCAGCTAGGGGTTTTTGGATGTTCTGAAGCCATTGGAGTAGTCTATTGGTCATTTTGAGCATTGTAAAGCATGTTTTTGAGCACTTTGATCAAATAATACTAATGATCCATTGGAAGCTAGACCAGGAGATGTAGCCCAAGAGAGGGGTGAACTCCTTTATCATTTGTTGTGTTATGTGTTTTATGTTCATTGATTATGTTGTTGTTTATATGCATCTTAAATGAGTAAATCCTATTAATGATGTGTTGCAAAGTTGATCCATTTGCTTTTAACACATAAAATTTAACTTGTGAATATTTTTCAAGAATACAAGTCTTCTTCATTTTTAGATCAACAATATACCTGCAACTAGTCCTCAACAACCAAGCAACACAAGCATATGATGATAATATATGATGTTATCACATTCAATATCATAATCCATCAACATTCATACAAATATTTGAATAATAATTCAAATATTTGCAAGATATCAATTGGACAAGAAAAGAGTATTTCTATTAACATATAATTAGCATAAGTGAATAAGTTATATACTTCTGTGTCGGCATGGTTCGGAACCGAGAAACTAAGTTCCTTCCAGCTGGGCCTCCACCACTTAAATCATCCACCAAAGGAAAGCTCAGATAAGAGAGACAATGAAGTTCTCAATCAGTAAGGGAAGAGCTTGGGGGAAGAAAAATGTGTTCAGACTTAAAGGACAAAGGGATGCAGACTCAATGTGAAGTGAATAATTCCTCCAGAGTAACTTTTCTCTCAAAGTTGAATTCTTTATCTTCTTTTCCATAGCTTGGATTTGGCCCATTTATATCCTTCAAGTGTAACTGAAGGGCTAAGTCAGAACGTTTCCAGTATATGGAAGGCCAATGATCATTGATCTCGTGACGTGACATGGAAACTCGACACCAATTTTCAATTTTGAGCACATTTCTCGATGTATGCGGGCTATAGTGGTGCAACTTGCGTATACGCATGCTGTAAAATAGACAAGGTGCGTATATGTGGAAAAAAATTATTTTTAGTTCTGGGATTTGCAAAAAGGGATTACAAGTCTGCATAGGGAAATGGAAAAAGGCCTTTTGTGCAAGATTGCATGGGGTGAGGAAAATATTGCTATAACAATAGGGGAATTTGCCTCACATTCAGATTTGTGAGCTTCATTAGAGGTTGGAAAAGATGCTAGGAATGCAATTGGGAAAATTTGGAATCAATTTTTTATGGTGTTGATGTTGGTTTGAACCGTCAACGAGCAGAAGCCAATTCTCGGACCATTTTTTTTTATACAACAAATGAGGAGTTAGATACCATGTCAGTAGAAGATATTAAAGAGTATGCAAAAAAAAATTGTAATGGTTGGAAGGAGGTCATTCAGAATGATGAACCGAACAACGGATTGGTATGTGTTCTAGTTAGTAAAATTTTGAGGATAGTTTACTTCTAGTTCTAGATCTAGATACATATCATTGTATCTATAGAAATAATTGAGTTGTTATTGTAATTAATTGTAGTTTGGAGATATGTTAAATGAATCCCTAGTAAATAGAGGACTTGATTCCACAAGTTTAAATTTGGATGGGTTGAGTGAGGTATGTGTTTTCTAATATACACACATGAGAACTTTAGTTGTCCAATCTCCAATCTTTTGAATACGATCAACAACATGACATTTATGATTTTGTATAAATGTGAACACATTGAATCCTAGATTTAGTTCTTAGTTGTGTTGTTCATAGATCCCTATTCCATCTCCTACTACTTGGGAAGGCTTGTCTCAATTCTCATTGGGAGAGTTTGAAGAGGGTGAGAATTCACAAGTATCATTACATGTTGAAAACAAATTTAGTTATATATTAAAATTGAAAATTATCATTTAAATTATTAATTTAAAAGAAGAATGTCTTAAACAATATTTAATTTATTGAATCATAGGTTGGCACATCATAGGCATTACATGTTTCAAAATTTAAAACTACAATTTAATGTGTTAAAATCATTTAAATTTAATTTTCAAATTTTCAAATTTGCAATGTGTTATATAGGACAATGTGGAGAAGAGAGTACCTGAGAGTGTGCTTGAACAAAATGTGGAGAAGAGAGTGCAGGAGATTGGGATTGAGGAGGAAGCATCCATACTTGGGAAAGATGCATCTATTCATGATGATTCATAAATGTATGTTCATTGCACATTAGTGAGTTTTAATTTTCTTTTATGTTGAGATTTTATATAAAAGTGTTCAAGCTTATTTTTGTTGAATAAGCTTATATTTTTTACATTTTTCAAATTTTTGTTTTCTCAAATTTGTAGTTTAGCCTTTCCTATTCATAGAGTTACTAAACTAGTGTCTATATAACGTTTCAACGCTTTGATCAATTATTTTGAAATATATAGAACCCCTATATAAGCTTATCGTTGTCTTAAATGGTACATTCAATCTTATTTATGTTTATATCATGATGAAAACCTAATTTTTAACTTGAGCATTTGATTATTTGAGAACAAACTCTATCCCACATCAGAAAAGGGAAAGTTTCTAAATTTTCTTCGATTGCATTCCTTGTCTTCTTGTCCAAGAATGGCGTGGTATGGACATTTGTGTTTTCTGCATACAACGAAGTGAATTCCTTCTTTCCAGGGTATTGTCAAACTCTTAACTAAATTGGTTACTAACCACAAAAACCAACATTCAAGTAGATTTACAAATAAGCTATGTACGTGCATGATCTCACTTATGTTTAGATTATGACGAATGCATATTTCAAAGAGAATTTGATTATATGTAATATGAATACATCCCAAAGATGAAAGATTTAAATTGATTTTTAAGAATGACTTAATATATGTGTAGATTTGTGTTTTCTTCATGTACATGAAAGATTATATGAGAACATCTATTCCACTGCAGAAAGAGGAGATACATATTTTCTAGAAGAATGGTTTTTAAAATGAAGATTTGTGAACTTTCATAGATATAAGTAATTTCTTGGAAGAATGGCTTAATATGGAGATTTATGAGTCCTTTAATTTGAAAGGGCATTTGAGAAAATTTGATTATATAAGAACATCTATTCCACTACAGAAGAGGAGAAAAGTATTTTATTGTTGAGGAGATAAGTATTTTACTGTTGAGTAAATAAGATCACCTGGCATGAGAATTTCACATGAAGGATCTGAGACTTTATCCACAAGGAGATAAGTATTTTATTGGAAGAATGAATTAATATGGATATTTGTGAACTTTCTGCATACACAACTATATTTATTTTCGGAGTATTATCTAACTCTGAACACAAAAATTGGTTACCAAGAACACAATTTTTCTCTTTAATTTTTTTTAAGATTTTAGATAAGATTTTACATTGTTTAGATCATGTATGCTTAATGTGGAGAGTAACTATTTTGGAAGTTTTGGAACTTTGTGATGGAAGTTTGGGTTAAAAAAAGTGTAATAAAAAGAGAGGGATAATTTTAAATATGTGGAACTCTAGTTGGGTATGTTATTATTTCTTATTGTTTATTTAATATTTAGCTAAAGTATATATGTTAATATGTGTTATTTGTTTTTTTTTGTTTTTTTGTTACAGATGTTTACATTATATTTGGTGTAAAGGAGTATGTTGGAGGATGAGACTTAACTCTTTTGGTATGTATGTCAATTTTGCTTTAATCACAACTTGTTTTATTTATCTAAAATGGTACATGTGTACATTTTATTTTAAATTTGTACATATATTTTATTGTACATTTTTTTATTTTCAATTTGATGAATGTTTTCTTTTGCAGGTATGAGTTGCAGGTATGAAGTGATCTATCTTAAAGTGATGGCTTAGAGTCTATAATTTTGGAGTTAAATGTCTTAGTTTTTGTTATCATCCTATAATGGATGTGGAACCTATGTATTTGGCAGTGTAACTACTCAAACTTTCATTATTATTATTATTATTATTATTATATATATATATGTGTGTGTGTGTGTGTGTGTGTGTGTGTGTGTGATATTTTTAGAACTCAAAATATCAATTTATTGTCTCATATTTGATTTCTCTTATATTGTTTATGATGGTGGAATATATTGTTTATTGTTTCATCTTTGATTTTTCTTATATTATTTATGATGGTGAAATATATTGTTTATTCATTAATAATAAATAGTCAATAGCTTATAATTTGATTTTTTTATGATGGTGAAAGGATAATTTATGTTTTTTGGGCAGCTTATAATTTCAATTTTTATGATGGTGAAAGGATAAGTTGTTGCTGAAAGCCACATGTTCTAGTTTTCGTTTTGTGGAAGAATAGGTGGCATTGTATAGACATATAAGAAGTTATTAATATATAAGGATCCTACTTTATTTACAAAAAAAAAAGAGGTTAATTTATGTTTTATGATACTGTGTTGAAATTAAAAATGTTTTATTTCATTTTATTTATAAATATTATTGTATAAACATCATTCTACTATGTGAAGTAGAGATGATTATGTGTATGGTGGAGGTGATTGTGTAGTGATGAGAGATCTGGGTAGTTATCAAATTATAGTTTCTAACTTTTAATTTAAAGTTTGTTTGATTTGTACTATGTGAAGTAGAGTTGATTTTGTATACAATGGAGCTGATTGTGTGGTGATGGGAGATCTGGGTAGTTATCAAATTATAGTTTCTAACTTATAATTTAAATTTTGTTTGATTTGGGATATGTGAAGTAGAGTTGATTTTGTATACAGTGGAGCTGATTTTGTAGTGATGGGAGATTTGGGTAGTTATCAAATTATAGTTTCTAACTTATAATTTAAATTTTGTTTGATTTGGAAATATGGTTGAAAATAGTCATCAAATTTTATAGTTTCCCACTTTGGAGCCCCTTACCTCAAATGACACTCATAGATGAGGGTTGAGGACTAGAGGGTTGCTCAAGTTAGGTTCCAGACTTCTCAATTGCCTCCTATTAATAATATTAGAATGAAAAAAACAAAAAAACAATATTGTATATTAAAAATATATGTGAGTTTCTTATGAGAGAGTGAAAAAATAAAAAGAAAGTTTGAGTCCATGGTGATGAAAAATTAGTATTAGACTATGGTGATGAAAAATTAGTAAATTAGACTACCGAGGTAAAAGCCAGTTTTCATTGGATGATATGGGTTTTATTCCATTCCATTCAAGTGATAATCAATTGACTTTAACAATGCAAATTGTAAATTTAAGAATATTGATCATTGCATCAATCTAGGCCCTTCCTTTATTTTGATAGGGCGTAGACTCCTATCGATCCAAAATTTAGTAAAAACTATGACCTCAAAATTGAAAATTCACAATGAAATGTGTTCATCCTTGGTTTCTTTATTGAAAATTCACAATGAAAAGACAGTCCAACACTAAACTGGTTATGTTAGTCTTTGGTTACTTTTCGAGCTTTCAATATATTTATTCAAGAAAATGTGAACTTTGAAATAAAAATTGAAATAAAAACATGATTTAGAACCTATTTTAATATGTAAAATTAAAATATACTTTAATATAATTAAGTGATTTTCATTAAAATTTATATTGATATAAATTGTTTATGTATCGAAAATGGTAGAAAATGGTTGATCTGGAAATTATCAATCCTCTGCACATTGGAAGTATTCACTAATGCCATTAATATGACACCTACCATTAATGGAAGTATTCACTATGACTGTCCAACACTAAACTTGTTATGTTAGTCTTTGGTTTCTTTTCGAGCTTTCAATATATTTATTCAAGAAAATGTGAAATAAAAAAATGTACTTTGAAATAAAAACATGATTTAGAACCTATTGTAATATGTAAAACTAAAACATACTTTAATATAAGTAAGTGATTTTCATTAAAAATTATATTGATATAAATTGTTTATGTATCGAAAAGGGTAGAAAATGGTTGATAGAAATTATCAATCCTCTGCACATTGGAAGTATTCACTAATCCCATTAATATTACACCTATCATTAATTCAATTAAAATTATGAAAATCTAAATTCAACAAACCAAGTGTTAGTAGATGACCTGTTATTTTTTATTTTTTATTATTAGGCCACAAAATCAAATTTGTTTTCAACTTAAATTTTTTCAATCAAACTCAATGAAAACTATGTTTAATGTGTAGAATATAAGTAGTGTTAGGTTCATCATACACATTTTTCAAGTAGCTCATAATTTCAATTTTTCTTTCAATTTGCTTCAAGATATTGAAATCTAAATGCACAAATTTAACATATTAATATAATATCAACACTTTTGGAATCAAAATTCACAATTTCATAATTAAAATTGATACTTTTTAAGATGTCTTTAATTGTTAATTAGGATGTTAATCATATGTATTACCTTGAATTCTTTAATTAGGATGTTAAGCATACTTTTTAATATGTCTTTAAAGTTTTTCTAAGCCAACAATCTAGTCCCTTATAATGACATGGAAATGGGTCCTAGTTTTGATATGAAATTATTCTCTTCATATGAAAAATCATTGAACAATCATTGCAAATAATAAACGCAAATCCTATATGTAGTAAATTGGTTACATGCATTAAAGAATTTTTGTATACGATATGGATAATTTGTAGGATTAAAGTATAATGATGCAGGAGCATCCACAAGACATCAAGCAAGTCAGCGCGTGGAGCAAGGAAAGACAGCTGGACAACGCCAGCATCAAATTTTGAAACACCTTGGGAATTGTTGCGCCGCTCTTTCATGAAGCCATTCATAAAGAAGCGCACTTGTATTGTATTGTAGATAGGGAGGCATTGATTAGTTTTAATGCTGTTAGATAGGAATTTATTGTAGATTTGATAGCTTCAGATTTGGTGAGGGCAAACGGAATATAGGCACCCTCCTTTGTATTATTGTATGATTCAGAATTATTGAGAACAAGAGCGAGAGAAGAACAAAATAGAGAACTTGTGAAGAACACCCATGTACAGATTGAATTAATAGAAGAGAGTCTTTGATTCAGCTTCATGGTTTGTGTTATTTCTCTGTATTGATATTATGCTCCTGAATGCTTTGTTTTCCTTGTCATGCATTTGCTTTGATGTGTTGTGTATGCGGTTTCATAGTTGAATTGAAATCTGTGGGAGAGAGGAGAATGAGTTTTAATTGTTTCTCTGTCTGAGCCCGGAGATTCCTGCATAGAGTACAGTGGAATTCATCTGCATAGAGTGCGTTGATGAGGCTCAGCAGTTAAACTCTTATTCTCATCTTCCCATAACTCGAATTGGGTTACTCGTGTCGTGCAGGAGAAGTGCATGCCGAGGTTGAAATCTCAGCAGTTAGCCTGAGGAAAGGAAGGGAGAGATTATTGTTGCAGAAAGTGCACAGAGTCCAGAAGATCCAACACTTAGAGAGAGATTGGACGCCGAGCGCTAGGAGTGCACCAACCTTCAGTTGAAGGAGCAAGAGAAATCAAGCTCAGGAGGGATAGTTCCTTTCGGCAACGTTGTGGGAACAGACCCAGGTGAGACTCGAACAACAACGGAGCTTTGGGGCGGAGGAAATCTCCAAGGCGGAGAATCAACGGTCAAGGTTCGCGGAGAAGAAATCGCGAAGTCTCGTCGATCGTTGGATCATGGAGAAGTTGCGCAGGAGTTAAACTATAGGCGCAAGAAGGATCAAAGCCCATCGGGGTTCGACATTCGGCGTTTGACAAGGTGAGGTGCAGGCTCATTGAAAATCGCGAGTCGCGAATTCCCGAATTATTCGGAGCCATTGATCTCCACCGGACAGGTGGCACGCGATCCCGGGAGGTCGGGATTCGACGTTCGGGATTTTTGACATCACGGAACACTTGCATCATGGATCCGCGATCCGTGAAATCCCGAAGTGACGTGGCTGCGTGGGACCCGAAGATGCTAGTGGAGTACAGGTGGCGCTATATCGGGGAATCGGCACATCGGTGTTCGGAGATTTGAAGTTCAAAGGATCGACATCGTAAATAGTGATATCCCGATAGGGAAATCCCCGATACACGAGAACGTTGACCTTTGACCCATCGGGGTTCGGGGTTTCAAATTGCATGAGAATTGTGTTTGCGAGTTTTGCGATATCGCGAGTCCCGATTTCCCGATAAGCGAGGGGAAGATCTCAGAAGGAGTTGCTGTGGGTAGGAAAAACTCCCGAGGGGAGTTGGAAGAGTCTCCGACTCTTCGGGCCGTGTAAAGGAAGGTCCTGGTGAGAGCAGGTCGGACTGTGAGGGTCGCGACACTTGCACCAAGTGGTATCAGAGAAGGAGTATCTTTGCTTTTTATAGCAGAGATAGAGATTCATTATGCCGCCCAGGAGAGAGAGACAGTCGCCTGATCAAGAAGACAGGGACGCTCGAAGAAGGGGTAGGCCGGCAGGGAACCCAGAGATGGAGCGACAGATACGAGATCTCAGGGTGAGACTCGAAGAGATGGAAACAACTCAACGACGCGGAGCAGGTGCTGGAGATATTAGTGACTCTGAGGTCGAAGAGGAAGCTGGACATGTTGAGGAAGTCGCAGCAGAAGATGCTTCAATCGAGAGGTTGATCAAAGCCATTTCTAGAATGAGCTCAAAGACCAAGATGGACATTCCCGTCTATGAGGGGAGTCTAAATGCATAAGAGTTGTTGGATTGGATCCGAGCACTCGACATCTACTTCGATTATGAAGAAATCGAAGAGGACAAGAAGGTAAGGCATGTTGTTACTAAGTTGAAGGGACATGCAGCCTTATGGTGGGACGAGTTGCAGGCGGACAGACGTTCCAAAGGAAAACAGAAAATTAAGAGCTGGGATCGGATGATCGCTAAGATGAAAGCGAAATTCATCCCGAGAGATTACCAGATCACACTGTTCAGGTGCATGCAGAACCTGAGACAGAAGTTGATGACAGTCAAGGAGTACACCGAGGAGTTTTATAAGCTCAAAATCAGAGCAGGTCATCGGGAGAGCGATGATGAAAAGGTGGCGAGATACCTGAATGGCTTAAGGTATGACATTCAGGACGAATTGAGCATGGTTACCATCCGAACAGTTGAGGATGCATACCAGATGGCTCTAAAAGCCGAAGAGAAGCTGAGCCACAAGCAGGGACAGTGAGGGCGAGGAAGGAGTCAGCCCAGAGGCAAGGCAGTTGCCCAAGAAAGAACTCAGAAACCCAAGGAGGAATGGCAGAGACCTCAAGGGAAGGTTGAGAGAGGTGGAACCTCACAACCAAGGCAGGAATATGTTGAGCCGAGGAGGCAGCATGCAGAGCAGGGTGGCGGATATGCTGACGCCAACACTATTCCTCATACCCGAGGTAGAGGAAGAGGCCGTGGAGGAATCATCACATGTTTTACATGTGGGAAGGACGGACATAAAGCCGTTGATTGTCCAGACAGGAAGATGGACAAAGGAGAAACTCACATCACTGAGGCGTAGAGGCATGATGCTGAGACAAAATATGCAGACAACGAAAGATCGCTTGGGATGCATAAAGTTCTCTTAGCACCCGAGAAAGAGGTGGAGAGCACAGTGCAAAGGAGCAGACTGTTCAGAACGGCTTGCACAGCCAAGGACAGAAAATGCAAAGTCATAGTTGACAGTGGGAGCACCGATAATCTCGTTTCATCCGAGATGGTGGAAAAGCTGGAGCTGGAAACTACTAAGCACCCGAGTCCGTATAAAGTCTTGTGGTTACAGAAAGGACACCGGGTAAGTGTCACTAAACAATGCTTAGTTAAATTTAAAATTAGGAATTATCATGATAAAATTCTGTGTGACGTTATTCCCATGGACGTATGTCATATCTTGTTGGGTAGACCATGGCAGTATGACCCAAATGTTGTTCATGACGGGAGGATGAACACATATACATTGGAGAAGGATGGGAGGTTACATAAATTGCTTCCGATAAAAGATAAAGAAGTGAATCCGGAAGTAACCAGCACAATACTTCTCATGAGTGGGAAGGAGATTCTCACAGAGATGGAGAAGAATGAAGATCCACAATTCTTTGTGGTCAGGAAGCCGAGAATTGTCCTGACAAGCACAAGAGTGGATGACTTGCCAGACGAGATTCAGGAACTGCTGGGAGAGTTCGCTGATATCATCGTGGACGAACTACCTCGTTCGTTGCCACCGATGTGGAGTGTGAGTCATCACATTGACCTCATACCAGGAGCAAGTCTTCCGAATAAGTCCGCATACAGGTTGACACCTCAGGAGAATGAGGAAGTCAAAAGGCAGGTACAAGATTTGCTAGACAAAGGACTGGTCAGGGAAAGTCTCAGTCCATGTGTTGTTCCGACAGTACTAAGTCCGAAGAAGGATGGAGGCTGGAGAATGTGTACAGACTACAGGGCGATTAACAAAATCACCATCAGGTATAGATTTCCACTGCCGAGAATGGATGACTTGATGGATTTCCTAAGTGGGGCAAATTATTTTTTGAAAATTGATCTCAAGAGTGGATATCATCAGATCCAGATGAGAGAGGGAGATGAATGGAAGACAGCGTTCAAGACAAACGAAGGTTTGTATGAATGGCTAGTCATGCCATTTGGTTTGACAAACGCGCCGAGCACATTCATGAGGCTGATGAATGAAGTCCTGCGGGAATTCATTGGCAAATTTGTGGTCGTGTACCTGGATGATATACTGATTTTCAGTAAGACCAGGGCTGAGCATTTAAGACATTTGGCCATTGTAATGAGAAGGCTACAGCAGGAGAAGTTGTTGATCAATTTGAAGAAGTTTTCGTTCATGCAGACAGAACTCATCTATTTGGGTTTTGTAATTTCGGCAAATGAGCTGAAGATGGATCCTGAGAAGGTGGAAGTAGTCAGGAATTGGCCATCACCGAGGAATGTTTTTGAGGTAAGGAGTTTCCATGGATTAGCTAGCTTCTACAAGAAATTCATTCGGAATTTTAGTGGGATTAGCGCAGCAATGATGGACACCGTGAAGAAGCGGCATAAAGTTTTTCATTGGACAGCAGAGGCTGAGAGGAGCTTCAATCTGTTGAAGCGAAAGATTACGGAGAAACCAGTTCTGGTGTTGCCTGATTTTCAGAAAACCTTCCAAGTGAAGTGTGACGCCAGTGGATATGCTGTTGGAGGGGTCCTGAGTCAAGATGACAGACCTGTTGCATATTACAGCGAGAAGCTAGATGATGCCAAGCTAAAATACTCCACATATGACAAAGATTTCTATGCCATCATACAGGCATTGAAAAAGTGGAGGCATTACTTGATACCCAAAGAGTTTGTGTTGTACAGTGATAATCATGCATTACAGTTTGTAAGTCAACAAGATAAGTTGAACCAGAAGCATGCAAAATGGGTAGAGTACATGCAAAGTTTCACATTTGTGATCAAGCACATTTCAGGAACTG
Source organism: Picea engelmannii (assembly GCA_009831015.1). Taxonomy (NCBI): domain Eukaryota; kingdom Viridiplantae; phylum Streptophyta; class Pinopsida; order Pinales; family Pinaceae; genus Picea; species Picea engelmannii. The sequence continues at coordinate 203,182 of ML806467.1, forward strand.
CTAACAAAGTGGCTGATGCTTTGAGCAGGAAATGTTTGTTGTTGCAGGAATTCAGAGTCAAAACATTGGGTTTTGAGAATCTGAAAGATATGTATGCAGGTGATGCAGATTTCAGAGAAGCGTACGAGGCAGCTGAGAATCCAGTTCTCAGGGATTGGACTCCTTGGATAGATTTCATGATCCAGGAGGGATTGTTGTTCGGGGGCAATCAATTATGTATACCGAATTGCTCCATGAGGGAGAATTTGGTGAAGGAAAAACATAGTGGTGGATTAGCAGATCATTTTGGACATGACAAAACATTCGCCAAGCTGAACGAATCGTATTATTGGCCAGGCATGTGAGCATATGTAAAGAGGTTTGTTGACAGGTGCAGGATATGTCAACATTCAAAGGGCTGAAAGCAGAATACAGGGTTATATCAGCCATTGCCCATACTTGAAAGGCCATGGGAGGCGATCAGTATGGATTTTGTTTTGGGTTTGCCGAGAACACAGAGGGGCGTTGATTCCATCTTTGTGGTGGTGGACAGGTTCTCGAAGATGGCACATTTTATATCGTGTCATAAGACCAGCGATGCGGCGCACATCGCAAACTTGTTTTTCAAAGAGGTTGTTCAGTTGCATGGATTTCCGAGAAGCATAGTCTCGGATCGGGATACGAAATTCATAGGTCACTTTTGGAGGACGCTATGGAAGAAGCTGGGAACTATTTTGGCTTTTAGCTCATCTTACCACCCCCAGACAGATGGGCAGATGGAAGTGGTCAACAGAAGCTTAGGGGATTTATTGAGAAGCTTGGTGACAGAGCACCACATCAGTTGGGACCAGATATTGCCACAGGCCGAATTTGCTTACAATGACTCTGTGAATCGGAGTACAGGGAGAAGCCCATTCCAGATTTTGTATGGAACACAGCCGAGGGGAGTTTCTGAGCTCAGGGAGTCAGGACAGGCTGAAACTACCAGCGCTCGAGCTGAAAAGTTCGCTGAAGCAATGCAGGAACTTCACACAAAGGTGAAGCAGCGACTGATGGATGCAAATCAGGAGTATAAGCGCAGAGCCGATCAACGGAAGAGACAACTTCAGTTTGAAGTTGGGGACATGGTTCTGGCGCACTTGAGGAAAGAAAGGTTCCCGAGGGGAACATATAACAAGCTCAAGATGAAGAAATTTGGGCCGTGCAGAGTACTGAAGAAGTTTGGAGAGAATGCATACGAGCTTGAGTTGCCAGAGGGCATCGGGATATCTCCGATTTTCAATGTTTCGGATTTATACCCATACAGGGCTGGAGAAGTCGACACTGGAACTGAGGAACCAGTGGTCCAGTGGCAGAAGTAATTACCAGTTGCACAGAAGCCTCATATGGAATACATACTGGACAAGCGATTGGGCAAAAATACCAGGCGAAAGCAGTATTTTGAATACCTGGTGAAATGGAAGAATCACCCAGTGGAGGATGCCAGCTGGGAGACAGAAGAAGTCATACAGAAGCATGCGCAAACTGTGCAGGAGCTCATGGACAGGAGCCCATGAAATCTTTCGAGCTGAGGAGTATGATGCAGGAGCATCCACAAGACATCAAGCGAGCCAGGGCGTGGAGCAAGGAAAGACAGTTGAATAGCGCCAGCATCAAATTTTGAAACACCTTGGGAATTGTTGCGCCGCTCTTTCATGAAGCCATTCATAAAGAAGCGCACTTGTATTGTATTGTAGATAGGGAGGCATTTATTAGTTTTAATGCCGTTAGATAGGAATTTATTGTAGATTTGATAGCTTCAGATTTGGTGAGGGCAAACGGAATATAGGCACCCTCCTTTGTATTATTGTATGATTCAGAATTATTGAGAACAAGAGCGAGAGAAGAACATAACAGAGAACTTGTGAAGAACACCCATGTACAGATTGAATTAATAGAAGAGAGTCTTTGATTCAGCTTCATGGTTTGTGTTATTTCTCTGTATTGATATTATGCTCCTGAATGCTTTGTTTTCCTTGTCATGCATTTGCTTTGATGTGCTGTGTATGCGGTTTCATAGTTGAATTGAAATCTGTGGGAGAGAGGAGAATGAGTTTTAATTGTTTCTCTGTCTGAGCCCGGCAATTCCTGCATAGAGTGCAGTGGAATTCATCCGCATAGAGTGCGTTGATGAGGCTCAGCAGTTAAACTCTTATTCTCATCTTCCCAGAACTCGAATTGGGTTACTCGTGTCATGCAGGAAAATTGCATGCCGAGGTTGAAATCTCAGCAGTTAGCCTGAGGAAAGGAAGGGAGAGATTACTGTTGCAGAAAGTGCACAGATTCCAGAAGATCCAACACTTAGAGAGAGATTGGACGCCGAGCGCTAGGAGTGCACCAACCTTCAGTTGAAGGAGCAAGAGAAATCAAGCTCAGGAGGGATAGTTCCTTTCGGAAACATTGTGGGAACAGACCCAGGTGAGACTCGAACAACAACAGAGCTTTGGGGTGGAGGAAATCTCCAAGGCGGAGAATCAACGGTCAAGGTTCGCGGAGAAGAAATCGCGAAGTCCCGTCGATCGTTGGATCATGGAGAAGTTGTGCAGGAGTTAAATTATAGGCGCAGGAAGGATCAAAGCCCATCGGGGTTCGACATTCGGCGTTTGACAAGGTGAGGTGCAGGCTCGTTGAAAATCGTGAGTCGCGAATTCCCGAATTATTCGAAGCCGTTGATCTCCACCGGACAAGTGGCACGCGATCCTGGGAGGTCGGGATTCGGCGTTCGGGGTTTTTGACATCACGGAACACTTGCATCGTGGATCCGCGATCCGGGAAATCCCGAAGTGACGTGGCTACATGGGACCCGAAGATGCTAGTGGAGTACAGGTGGCGCTATATCAGGGAATCGGCACATCGGTGTTCGGAGATTTGAAGTTCAAAGGATCGACATCGCAAATAGCGATATCCCGATAGGGAAATCCCCGATACACGAGAACGTTGACCTTTGACCCATCGGGGTTCGGGGTTTCAAATTGCATGAGAATTGTGTTTGCGAGTTTCACGATACCGTGAGTCCCGATTTCCCGATAAGCGAGGGGAAGATCGCAGAAGGAGTTGTTGTGGGTAGGAAAAACTCCCAAGGGGAGTTGGAAGAGTCTCCGACTCTTCGGTCCGTGTAAAGGAAGGTCCTGGTGAGAGAAGGTCGGACTGTGAGGGTCGCGACACTTGCACCATAAAATCATCCAAAGTATAGGTCATTTTAGGTTCCCTAGATACAATCTATAGGTTCTTCCCTGAAATTGTAAATAAGGCTTGGTAAACTTTATAATTCATCAAAAATATAACGTTTCTTAATTGAATGGACCATGAAAGTAAACTAAAGTGGAAATGATTCTAGAATCGTAGATATATTCATAAATACATGTACTTCAATGAAAAATATAAAATTCTAGAATGTACATGTCACTTGTTTAAAGAAATCGTAATGGTATGCCATCTTCAATTATTCGTTCATGATCGGCTTTGGACATTTTCCATTTTCTAACTTTTGTTTTTTTTCTTGATTGAACTTCTATTAACTTTATGCGCATTGCACATACCAAATGATTATATTGACAACTTATGGAATCTGATTGGTAGTCTTGAAAGTGAACACGAGTATCAATTTGATGGGTTTATTGAAAAAAATATCTTTTCAATACAATGGATCCTCTTTCATATATAAAACCGTTATCATCAAAATATTCTAATAACCTTATCTTTTGTTCTGTGGATCGCATCAAATAATATTTCATGTTTTCAGTGTTGTCTATAGGTGAAACCACGGAAAAGACATCTTCTGCAAATAATTTGATATATTGGATAGCAAATAGTTCATGCTAGATTATCAAACAAGTACATCTACAAGTTATTTGAAAAAATTTAAACATAAAAATTACGTTCTCTAACAAGATCAAAAACTCTATCGCTATCAACTAACACTATAGTTTCATTTGATTTCATCTCCTCTGAGTTTGCAAGTGGAATTTTCTCTTTTATATTAATTTTGGTATGTCTCCAAGCTTTAACATATTCTTCATTTTAGTTTTCTCAAATTTCTATGGATTATGTGTCCTCTGTGCAAACTGAACAAAAACAAGACTCATTTCTTCTATCAAATGCAAACACATTTTGATAGCAATTTGTTTTAACTGAATTCATTTTTCATGTCCCATGTATTGTACCAGATTCATATAGGATTGATATATTTACATATTGGATTCCAACATACCAAAAAAACCTGCACAAAACAAGAACTTGTTAACTTGAAATCTCTCAAGAAAATGATTGAAGATTGAATATAAATTTGAACACGTGAATACAAATATATTGTGTACATGTTTAACAAGTATATATAGATACAGCTGTGCACATCCATTGACGAATTATTTTCATGGCTTAACACCATTTTTCACCATTCAACAACTTAATCATCGGATTCAAATCGATCAGCATGAGGGTTCATCTAATACCTTCGAAGTGCTCATTTTACACATGCCCCTACACCGTTGTGCTCCCCTTTTCCATGACCAGTCTCAAAAAAATTCCAACAATGTGTAATGTTTGATTTTTTATGAAGAAGACACAACTAATAGAATGATCATGAAGATTTGAACTGACCTACACACCCATCTGACCATATCCAATGTCGATCAAATCTGATCCCGCATTCTTTCAATGAATCATAAAATTTATCAAAACAATGTTGTACATAATGTTTGTTGTGTGCTCGATCATCACTTATATAAAAGTGATATTTTTTAATAACATGTTGATTGTCTTTAGTTCTTTCTATGTTATCAAGACTCCATTGAACATGTCTATATAGAACGTGGACAAATATAGTGACTTGATCAGAAATATGAAATATTCACTATGTATTTCATTTTGTGCAGCAAATGTGTAATTCTCTACAAAATCAACTATAGACAAAATTGTCCTTGGTGGAAACACTTCATAGGATTGTTTGAATTGTAGGTGTTTCCATTGAGATCTATGTGAATGATTTGTGTATTTATAAATCTCTTCCTCAAGCTTCTTCAAAAAATCTATCATACAGATTTTATCTACTTTCAAATCAATCATTTTGGAAATTACATTTGAAGAATGTGGAGTCGTATTTTTGATAAATTCATATCTCTTCCAATTGACTGTTATATTAGAAAATGATTGATCATTCATATCAATAGGATACTTTGAGTGAAACAAACTTAGATTTCCACAACGATCACATTTCTTTCCACCAACACATTTTTTTTGGTAAAATAATTCATCACCTTCTCTTTCACATAGAATTTCATATATAGAAGCACGAAATGTGGAAGGAGGAGGTGAACTTGGCCATAAAGTTTTACCAAAATCAAGAAAAGTGTCATAATATAACTCAAATTCCACATGATAACGACAACAACAAGTGTCACGAACAATGATGGGTCTAACAAACCATGGTTTTTGTTGCACAAATGTATTGATGGAAATTTTAACTTCTTTGTGCTCTTCTTTGAACTTATTGAACAATTTTATTTGTGTCATTGGAAATAGATTCTGTCAATCAACAATTACAGGCCAATTCTTTAACATTTTCTGCAAATCTATCTTTGTAGGGTTGTCTAGAAATCACTGTCCAACAAGCAAGTTCATCATTTGCATCTATTTGCAATCGAAATTTTCTATGTTTGTAAAATGTTTTTATTGATGTTCCCATCGTTTTTTCCATGTGTCGTGTCAAACGATCTTTTATATTGCTAGATTAAACAATTGATGTTTATATCACTCTACGTGCAACACTGACATCTTTTTTTCGATATTTTCCAAAAGATTTTAATACAGTAGTTATATTGTCAAAGACATTTTGTTTCACCTTTGTATCTTTTGCCGACTTTTGAATACCCAATAATGATGTAGCTTCTTTTAACTTTCTTGACTTTATTAGACAGAGTAAAATTTGAGCTTGTATTATTACTAATTCATATTTGAAAAAAGTATTATACATATTCTTAGTTCGATATCTTATATAATGCTTAGCTTCTTTCTTCCCAAATTTGTCAGTATCAACATTTTCTAATATTTCATCATCAATGTTGATAGATTCTCCTGCATATTTCGAATTAAAGTTTATATTAAAAAACAAAACCCGGACATAAATTCACTAAACTATATACAAGTGTCCATCTTGTATTATCTAAATTTATGTACATACCTATAGGTGATTCGTCTTCTGCTTCAATTTCGGTTTCAACATCTTCATTGAAATTATGAGACAAATCTATTTATGTTTTTTGAAAAACATCAAATCGTATCTACAATCAATTATATTAAACAATATTTTAAATTTTAATTCTATACTTTTAATATAGACAATATGTTCATGCATACCTGGTTGATGATGGCAGGGGGAGAATGAGTGTTTCCATCAATGACAAAGGGTGGGGTTTCTCCCCCTGAGTTCAATGGCATAAGGTGACCTTCTTCTTTGGGGTTGCTCCCCCTGAACATGTGGCACTCAATAATACTTCATCCTTATTTTTGGTTTTTGGGACTTTTTCTTCTTTGAAATCCTTTTGTGTGGCTTATGTATTCTTTCTCTTCTTCATGTCTAGGATGTATATGTTGTTTGATCTTAATGTTTCAGTTGCAACCAATCTTCCTAAGTTATTTTCTTTGATTTTACATTTTCGGGAGTCAAACGTAAGAGTGTATCCTTGATCACATATTTTGCTGACACTGAGGAGATTATGCTTCAGATCTTTAAACAATAGGACTTTTCCTAATTTTACATTTTCACTTCCAAGCTTTACAGTTCCTTTTCCAAGTATTTTGGTAGACGAGTCATCTCCAAATGCAACATTTCCACCCTTTTTCTTCAAGATGACAAATTTTCTTTGATCTCTGGTCATATGAGATGAGCACCCACTGTCTATGAACCATTCATCTTCTTCTTTGCATTCTTTAGCGACCAATGTTATTCGACAGTTTTCATTGTGTGGAATTTCTTTCCTTTTCCATGTTGTAGTTGGTATACAGACATTTGGCATATGATTATTTTCCTTCATCTCTCTGCAATCTCGTGCTTTCTAACCAAGATTATTGCACTTGTAACATACAATATTTTGATCCATTAACGGGTCAAATGGATTATAATTTTTTTTGGCGGGTCTATGAACATTTTCATATCTACTATTTTCACCATTCATGTAGCTTGCGTAATTATTCCTTTCATTGATTCTATAATTGATTGCCTTGTGTCCAAAATTTCCACAAGTATAACAATGTCCAAGAAAGAAATTTTGATACCTGGGAGTAAGTGATCTTCTTTGTGGTGTGGTCCATCTGGGTTCACGATCTATTCTTCTGTATTTTCCTTCATAATGATTTCTTTCATACCTGATGGGAGAGGATCTTCTTGATGTCTCATTCCTTCTTAATTCTAGTCTTCTATCTTGTTGTTCAACTTGTTCTAGAGTTTTGGTTTCATCATTTTTATCTTCCCTCTCTTGTTTTGTTGTCTTCAAACTGTCATTGTATCCTAGTCCTGTCTTGTCATTCGGAGATCTTTGACTGCTAAGGATCTCATCTAATTTTTCAATGATTTTTTCGAACTTATTCAACTTTTCTATTGTCAATAGTAGCTCCCTTTTTGTGTGATCCAATTCTGATTTCAATTTCTCATAATCTTCTAATTGTTCCTTCAATCTATCAATGGTCTTTTCAAGCTTGTAATTCTCTTCTTCAAAACTACTCAATTCACCTTTTAGTATTATGTTTGTGTTTCTAAGCTTGTTATTTTCAGTTTCAACGTGCTTCAACTTTTCAAGATTATCATCTTCTTGTTCACTCTCTGCATGTCTTTGTATCCCCAAAAGGAATCAAGGTTGGTTTCTTCATCTGAATCTTCTTCAGAAATGATATCTTCTTCTTTAGAACTCTTGTGATCATCATCCTGGGTTTCTTTGGTTATGAAGAGGACTTCTCCTCCATCATTATCTTCTTCATCACTCTCATCTAAGGAGATGTCATCATCCTTGGAGTAGAAGATCTTTTTATTATTGAGACTTCTCTTTTTATAGTGGCAATTTTCAACAATATGTCTTATTCTACCACAGTTAAATCATTTGAGAGGAGATTTACCTTTGTATCTTCCACTTCCCTTATGGAACCTTCTTACGAAATTTGCTATTTCTTCATCAAGTTCGTTATCCTTATCTTTTGTCTTCTTTATGGATTTAAAGGATGCTTCATTGTTTGGCTAGTCACTTTCTGTACATGTTCTCATTGCATATGCTATAAGAGACCCATGTAATTCATCCATTGTCATTTTGGTCAAGTCCCTAGTTTCTTCAATGGTGGAGACCTTAGCATCATACTTCAAGAGAAGTGATCTCAACTCTTTTTGTACAACCAATGAGTCATCTAGTTCTTCACCTAATCCTCTGATAGCAATAACAACTTCATCAACTCTAAGAAAATTGGTTGCAATATCTTCCTTTTCATTCATCTTCAAATTTTCAAATTATGCTCTACGTCATTGAAGTTTGACTTGCTCAACTTTTGGATCACCTTCATAGATACTCTTTAGTTTGTCCCATACCTCTTTAGTAGTGTTGCAACCCATCACTTTGCTAGCAATGGTTGGTGACAGTGCTCCTAGAATAACATGTATGGCTTTTGAATTACAACTCATGATCTTCTTCTCATTTGGATCGGTTGGAGAATTATTTGGGATTACATAGCCATTTACAATTGAGTACCAAATGTCTACTACCAAAGATGTTAGGTAAGTTTTTACTCTATCACTCCAGTATGCATAATTTTTTCCATCAAATCTTCGAATCCCATTTGAAATGTTCTCATGGTCATCCATCTCTGCTCAAGATTTTCCTTCCAGTGGTTAAATTATTCTGAAGGCAACCTGCTCTGATACATCTTGTTGATACTAAGAGGGGGGTGAATCAATATCAAGTACAATTTAAAAAATAAAATCAACTTATACCTCAACTAGATTATATATTCAATTATATCCAATGAGAAATGAACAATAGTAGAAGAATTACACCAATACACCACAATACACCACGCACGATGTATGAGAAATAACCAATAGTTATTGTTCAATGGAAGTAATGACTTCCAAAGGTAGTTACAGCTTCCAAATATAAAGGGAGGGATAAACCTCCAAAAGGAAGATACAATCATCCAATATCAAGAGAGGGTTGACCTCTCCATCCTTGCCCCTTCCTTCCACCCAAAAATATATGAGAGATAATAAAATGTTACATTAAATCATCACCATCAACCAACCATCACATAGAACCTGATAATTCTTCTTGAGACTTCTTCAAATTCTACAATTCTTCACTTCTTAGAATAATCTGATCCTGTAGATAATATAACTCAATGTATTCTCTGAAACTTCTCCAATTTTCACTCTTTGAATCCTCCCCAAAAAGGAGTTATAGAGAAAATGGTAGACCTTATTCAATTCTGGTTTATTGAGGAGAGTGAACTTGTACAGAATGCCTCGCACTCAATATTTAACATCAGATTCTGAAATTCGCACATAAGAAACTACAGCTCGTACTATTTCCAATTTAATTGGTCTCACTTCATTTGGATTCCCTATGAAGAAGCTATAATTTTTTTACCCGGAACACTTGTTTATGACTAGCTTTGGGACTAGTCAAAAACTTTATCTTCCACAGAGTGCATCTCCAAAATTATAGCGAATAAAGAGCTAAAATTTTTACCACATGTACCTAGACATGTCTTATCAATACCATACCAATTTCACCATCTAAATCATTCTAGAAAAAAATTTCTACAGAAAATGGTAAGATGACCTGTAAATAACATACCTTAGAACACATCACCAAAAGACTTCATCCTCCCTTGAAATTCGGCCTTATTTACTTCATATTTCCTCTGAAATTTGACTTGTGTGTATTTAAAATGAACGTAAAATGATGTGTATTTATACCCTTTATGTCACTTCCTTTTAACATTAGGGTTGACCTGGCACTTTCTTATTTTTTAATTCTATTCTTTAATTATCTTCAGGGCCGACCTGTACTTCCTTCTTCAATTCACTTTGTCATCTTCAAAAATTCATTTCTCCTCAACCATGAGGATCCACGTGACGTGACACATACCACCGGAAACAACATGATGTATACTATCTATCCATGGGTGTTGTATCTGCATGTGCAATGTCCTTCATGTCTAAATACCTTCATCAATCTTACGGTCCAAAACCAATGACTAGGGTTGACATCAATGACAACAACCAATCTTTCAATGGACTTCTTCTTGTTGAAAATATGTATTTACATTATCATCATTTCTTTCTTCAATATTTGCACATTCTCATTTTTTTTCTCCAATAATTCTCTTTCCTTTGATCGTTGTGGTGATTTTCATATTGAGTGTGATCAAATTTTCTCTTGCACAAACTTTTGTTTCCCATGAGTATAGTTATCTGTAAAAAAATTTAACAAAATCAACATTTCAAAATAGTCTCAGAAAAACTTCATTGTCACAAAAATTATTAAAAAATAATATTAATAATTTTATGTTCAACAAAGGCTTCACCTTGAAAAAATGTTCAACATTTAGCTTTCAATATATAAATTTTTATTCCAATAAAAACTTAAACAAGCATCAATTACCTTATTCAACAAAAATGAAAAAGATGATTCGAAACTTTGTTTAGGTGCTCTAGAAAACCATAAAACAAGAGATGAATTGTGTTAAATGTGCTCGGCCGAAAGCATATTTATATCATTTGACATGAATTAAATGGTATGACGTGTCTTTTCATTGTTTTTGGCCGACAGAATTATCTCACCCATCTTTCGGCCGAAAAAAGGTTTTTTCGGCCAAAAATCTAGGAAACTGTTTAATTTTGACGGATTTCGTTAGAATTACGTTTTTCGGCCGAAAGAATTTTTTTTTGGCGGAAAGATTCTTTCGGCCAAAAACTAGCAAATGGGACTGTCTGCAGGCACCAGAGAATTCTCTCTAGCTTACCTGAACTTTGGAGGTTGCGGACTCCTGCAAATACTCATAATTTGGTTTTGAAAATGACACCAGCATTTACAAAATTGAATCTACTTTCAATTCATATAATTGTTTTTCATTTTCTTTATTTTTATCTAATTTTAAAAAAAAATCACTGCATAATATTTTCAGTTGACATTATGATTCAGTGAAATGAAATATATGTATCTCTAAAAATACACAGTGAAAAATTTAGAAAAAATTATATTCATAATCCTTAAATTGTTCTTTTCAAAAGGGTATTTTTAGATTTTACTTTTAAGTAAAAATTAAGATAAATACAAGGTGGGGTAAAACACGTGTTTAAAATATGCAACGTTTTCAGCTTGGTCAACTTAAAAAAATTATAGAAATTATAATATTCATCTATTAGATTCAAAATTATAGTCATAATAAAATAGAGTCTTTGTAGATTGTTGCAGTATATTTCATTTTAAAAAAAAAAAAATTAATAATATATATATTGTTGGAGGGGGGGGAGAGAATAACTCATTATCATTCATTTCATGTTTAAGGAACATATTGTTAAACAATTGTCAAATTGACATATCAAATCGCAATAAACAAAAATTGAAAAATAGTCATTGGAAAGCTAAAAAGATTATTCACAAGTTTTTTTTTTACTGTAAAGTGAAATTCTAAATAAAACAAATGCTTTTGTATGCCAGAAGTTGAAGAAATTGTGAAAATATAGTTTTTTTTTTCTCATAAAACAAGCAAAATAGACACCCATCTTCATTATTTCACCTGGTACCTTTTCCAACTATCCTTGCATAAGTGTAATCCCCAAGGGTAATGTTTCCTCCTTTTTCTTCCTTTAGGATGATAAATTTGTTTTGATCCCATGTCGTGTGTTCTGAACATCCACTATCGATGTATGATTTGCTCCCTTTGTCTGGAGAATACATTGCAAGTCCGCATTCTTCCTTCTTTGGTTCTTCTTCCTTCCTTTTCCACACCCTTGTGTATTATTATCTATGCTTGGTAAAAAAATATTCTTCCATGTTTTGTTTAGGAAACTTTATTATGCCACTTCTACAGTCACATGCTATGTGCACATAGTTATTGCACTTATAACATTCAGTATCGTAATCAAGTAGAGGAGCAAATGAATTGTAGTTTTTATTAGCGAACCCAAGAGAACTTATAGTTTTGTTTCTCACATAATCATCCTTTGAGGTATTGTAAGGACCTCTATTCTTGTTTCTCACATGGTCACTTCTTGTATAAGCTCTAAAATCTATTTCTTTATGACAAAAATTATTGCAAGAAAAATAATATCCAAGGAAGAGATTTCGATACCGGGTTTTGAAAGACCTTCTTGGTGGAACAAATATTTTGAACTCATTCTTGTTGTTCTTGTGAGAAGAATTAGGTTTCTACTGATCATCATTTCTTTTCTTGTTTTTTCTTTCATTGTTGATGGATCCTTTGAGAATGTTATCATAGTTATTTTTGGATAGTTGGTTATCATTGATGTCAACCCTTAGAGTGTTCGAGATACCCTAGAGTTGTGATCGATATTGATGGTGAATTAGTTGTCATTGATGTCAACAAGAGTGGTTGTTGTCAGCAGTGTGATGGGTGTATTTGATGAAATCTACACGAATCCCCAGAGGTGTGGTCATGAGACCCAAAGTTGTTTGAGGAATAAGGATAGTGAAAATGTAGGTAACTCACTCATGGATGGATAGTCCTCGTCATATTGTTTCTAGTGATAGTTGGTACGCCGCGTGGTTCATCACGGTTAGGGAGATATGGTCTCATAAAGTTTAAAGCCTTGAAGAATGGTTAAGAAGCCCCATAATTGGTTACAAGTCATTAATGAATGGGAAAAGTTGTTGCAACAAGAAAGTTCAAGAATCCCTAATATTAAGGAGAGATGTTACTTGGAAAAAGTATAAATACACTACAAGGATTCATTCAAAAGCACATCCACTCACCCATTCTATTGAATATATTCTAGTGAACTAGTGATCTATTGGAAAGTTTGAGATGGTGAAATATGAGGTAGTGACAAGTGAGAAGTGTGGGAGTTTAAAGATTACAAACGAGAGCTACGGTTTTCTATAAAAACCCTAATTGGATGATCCTCACAGATTAGACAGCTAGTGTCCCACGAGGAATCCCCACGGGTTGCATAGTGCTCATCACGCGAGGCCCTGCGTGACAAGACAAAAGTGAAGGAGAATGCTTGTGTCAGGTTTTTGATGCCCGAGTTGGTCTATTTTTCTAATATTTGATACAATAGATCATCTACAGGTTACACGTAATATTATGAGTTTAATTTGAGAGTTACATGTTATGGTTATTGTGCATGCTTGATGCATGATTGGTATATTGTTGACACATTGGCAAATTATTGAGGAACATCTTAGGTGCATGGTGTTGGCACTTATATAAGATACATTTCTAGATGATATCAATGCATGGTTGAGGTAACTCTAGTGTTGGTACGTGCTTGAGGGATGTCATGGTATTGATTTTGAATGGTACACCTTGGTGATAATATGATACATTGTTAGAGGCACATCTTGGATGTATGGTACATGTTAGTTGAGGTATATCTGTTGAGGTAAATTGCTGGTGCATATCTTAGACATATTGGCACATGGTTTATACTTGAGGCACATGGTATGAGGTATATTCTTGGTACATGTATGAGGTGTATGTTTTGGTGATGTTGGTACATGTTGAGGTACACCATGGTGATTAGAAGCACATCTTGGCTATATTGGTATCTTGGTATTGTGGCTATCTTGGTTATGCTCGAGGCACTTCATTGATATGATACATGGTTGATTTACTTAGTGTATTACATGGTTGATACATGGTATGGTACAATATTTGGTGCATGGTTTGGTATAGGTGTTGGTGCATTGTTGATGCACTTTTTGGTGCATGGTTGATGCATGGTTTCATACAGGTCTTGATGAATGCATGGTTGATACAGGTTGATGTACATGGTTTGGTGATGGTATCAATATGAGAGGATCCGATTTCGTTAATGTTGAGTATCGGTGAAAGTGACAGGTTGATGTGATAGGTTGACAGTGATAGGTTAGTGATAGTGATAGTGACAGTGACATGTTGGATACAGTGAAAATTTGACAAGTTACAAGTTGATGTACATGGTTTGGTGATGGTTTCAATATGAGAGGATCTGGTTTCATTAATGTTGAGTATCTATCAAAGTGACAGGTTGATGTGATAGGTTGATAGTGACAGGTTGATGTGATAGGTTAGTGACAATGGAAGTGACAGTGACATGTTGGATACAGTGAAAATTTGACAAGTTCCAGGTTGATGTGATAGTGGAAGTGACAATGTTAGTGATTTTGGTATTGGCAGTTTGATCTACATTTATATTTTAGGGTGGAAGTACGGGTCAAGGAAAGGGGTTTGTAGCCTCCTTTTGGTTGGTGTCGGGGAACACAGGGAGTTGGAGCTTCCTTCAGGTTGGAGCCTGAGAATTAGGGGGTTGTATCCTTCTTCTGGTTGGAGCTAGAGAATTCAGAGAGTAGGAGCTTCCTTCATGTTGGAGCCAGAGAATCAGGGGGTTGTAGCATCCTTCTAGTTCAAGCTAGAGAACTCAGGGAGTTTTATCTTCCTTCAAGTTGGAGCCTGTAAATAGGGGGTCATAGCCTCCTTCCATTTGTAGCTAGATAATTGGGAATTTGGTGCTTCCAATGAATGTATTCTTTAATATATGATAAATCATTCTTTGGTTTTCTCCCATTTGGGTTTCCGCGTAAATTCTAGTGTACTGTGCATTTGATGTGATTTTGTTGATGCGATGTTGATTATGTTTATATGCTCATAATATAATGATGATACATTGATGATATATTACTTATAAAGTTGACATATATATATTGTGGTTAAAAGTGGTAAAAGTGACCATACTGATCCCCCCCCCTCTCAATATTCCAACAACTATTAGGATTTTCTTCATTTTCCTTTTCTAATGACTTTGTGACCTTAGTGTTTTCATCTCCCTTGAAGGTATTTTGTTTTTCGTCGTATTAAATACCTGTCTTGTTAAATGGTGACCTTTTTCAACTGAGAATATTATCTAATATTTCAATAATCTTTCCAAACTTCAAGCTTCTATCCAACTAATCATTTTTTTTCTCTATTTCCTTTCTTAAGGAAACTATTTCATCTTCTATATTCTCATGATTTTCTTCATTTTCTTTCAGTTATCTTCTTGCCACTTCTTCTATCCTTTTTTCCTCTTCTAGTTGATTATTCAGGATGATAATTGTCTTCTTTGTTTCTTCAAGATCACGATCCCTCTTTTAATGTTTTTTTCAATTTCTCCTTCTACTTTATATTCTTTCCCATGAGTCTGTCTATTTTTTCTAAGGCACTAATGATTTCTTCTTCAAGATTCACTTCCTCTGAATCTAGCTTGTATTTATGATTATATTCATTTTCTTCATCAACAGGTTTTATTTCCATGGTTATGGAGAGAGATTCTTATTCAACATCAATATATTCCCTTTCTTTGTATTTGATAGGTCCTCCTTTTATCTTTCTCACAAATTGTACTTATTTTGTCTTTGATTCATAGCTGGAACAATCACTGGATCTCTCTTCATAAATATTTTGTAGCTTGTCCCAAATATTTTTTTTATGTACATTGCATTACCTTGATAGTCTTATAATTTGGTAGGCCACTCAAGATGACATATGTTGTATTTTCATTGTGTTCACTTGAATCATTATGAGCTTCATCTGTATAACCCATTGTGAATGATTCCTAGACACCAAACCCAAGAGCCATCAAATATCTCTTCATTATTATACTCCATGATGCATATTTTGTTCCACCGAACAAAGAAACTATGTTTGTAGGGAGTCCTTCCTTATAGTCATTCATATGTGTTCAAGATCTACCTTCCAGTGGTTAAATTGTTTATAAAGGAACCTGATCTGATCCAAATTGTTGAACTTATGTTTATACTGAAGAGGGGTGAATTAGTATAAGATAATTTTTACTTTAATTAAGCATTCATTAATCATTCATTAACTTTAAAATAGTAAATGCATGTAAACTAAAATCACAGTACACATAGTTTAACTTGGAAACTCTTGCAAGGGAAAACCACAAAAACTTATCCTTATAAGTGTTTGTAGGAACCAACCTAATGTTACAAATATTGTAGGCACCAACCTACTAGAGACACCAATATCCTTAGTTGAGAACCAACTCAACAAGATATCGTGCAGGAACCAACCTATTGGAGACATCAATCTTCTCAGTTGAGCGCCAACTCAGCAAGACTTGTGTAGGCACCAACCTATTGGAGACACCAATATCCTCAATTCAGAACCAACTTTGTAAGACCTGTATAGAAACCAAATTAATATATTTTTACACAAAGTACTTCTGACTTCACCTGTATGCTTCATACTTCATGTATTTCACAACATCATCATACCCTTAACTTTCATGCTTCAGTGCCTATCCTCACTTCATACCCGAGACATAGCTTCAAACCCTAGTCATATTTATCCTTCATTCCTTAGTGAACCTCATAGCATCATTACAAGAATATAATTCTAGATTTCAGCATCACAACCTCAAAACAATTCAGTGTGCAACATCATAGACCTTAGTCCTTCATAGTGCACCCTTAAAACTTCAAGAAAATGCCTATTGCACCTTTAGACCCCAAGAATACTCTCTAGATTCTCGAGTGCACCTCAGAATTGATATTATTACTTGGATTCTGTTCAAATTCACACATCTATGATGTATTTATAGTGTTTCTATGCTCACTTTTAGGGCCGACTTGTAAAGACTAGTTGGGTAAACCTGAACTTTCTATCTGGGTTGTCTGATAGAAAAATTAATAGCTCCTCATTCCTAAGGAGTTAGAGGGAGATCCATATACCATTGGAAAGGTATTGGAATAATACTTCCAAAAATATAACATATGCTCCACTTTTAGCTAGGTATTTGGAGTAAAAATTCCTTATAATATAGGGTCTCCAAACTGAGCATCAAAAACCCAAAACAATATTTTCAACAATATCCATCTTGCAATATTTATCTTGGACATATATACTCTCCCCTGCCTTTGAAATCAATGGAAATAATATTTCCAACATGTTTTTGGGTCATTTATGGCATCATTATCTACTTGATCATGCTCTCTTTCTCTCTAGACTATCACCATTCTAAATATGCCTGCATAATCAACAATCTTTATTATGATTTAGTGGCATCTTTCAATTTTTGGGGGGCACTCATAGATTTTTGTTCTTATAGTTGTAAGTACTTGTTGGTTTTATTAATGTATGGTCATGAGAATATTTACCTGCACATGAAAACACATGAGCGTGAAAAAAAAAAAAAAAAATCATGGGTACCATAGTAGGCAAAAATTAGTGATTTTTAAAGAGCAATATGTAAAGCAAAGAGGGGGTTATTGAGAAGTACTTGGCTCTAATGGAACTCAAATAAATTGGTAGATGCTCCTAGAATCCATGATGGATATTTTGGTGTCAAATTTAAATTTTCACACAATTAGTAAATTATCAAGTTAAAATGGTAAAAAACACATTTTTTACCATATTTTGCACTATAATGGGTCACATTACCACGTTTTTCTTCTGGATTTTGAATTGTTGATTAATTTAATCCAAGAATGATTTTTTTAATTGTTTTCAAGTTCATGGAAGGTGAAATGTGACTTTTATTTTGTTTTTTTTGTATCATTTTTTTTAGATCTTGAGGTAAATAGGAATATGAATCCTTACATTACATTTTTTATTTTCACCCTTTTCAATAATTTGTATTCCTTTGGATCAACCCAACTGATTTCTGACGATTAAACCTTCTTATCTATTGTTTGACATAATTTTTGTAGTAGGAACCTATGTTTCATGGGCTACCCTAGTTAGCTCCTTCCTCACTTTTTGGTGCCCATGCTAAGTTATATCATAGGCTTAGGAGTCCTATTAGTCCTACCATGACATTGACTTTGAACTCCCATAATTATTTCTCATTCTTTTTATGGCTATTCCCTGATGGAATCATGCCTTTTGTTTGATGTGCATTTGATGTGCTTATTGTTGATTGTGTGATGATGCATAATGTTTCATTTAAACCCACTTACTACCATTGCATTCTCTTTTATCACTCACCATTAGCATAATTTGTGCATGCACTTCGAACCTTATCCCTAGAAGAGACATGCTTGTGAGCATACAATTCCTTCACAATACCTTTTTTTCTTTTATTTTTCGTAGGTTTGTTTCATGCGCTTGGAACATACTTACATTCCCCGTGACACTTATCTTGTATTATATGGAATTATTTTATTCATTTTCAATATTTTCTAGCATGATAAAGACAAAAAGTATATAATACTTATTAAAAAATAGAGGATGGAAAGAGTGGAGATATCTATAATCTTTGTATATGTGGCAGCAATCAAGTCATGTCACCCTTGAACAAAGAATTATTTTGCATCAATTC
>ML806467.1:260871-271320 GCA_009831015.1 Picea engelmannii
ATTTGGATGTATGTATCATCATTAATGGTAGCAAGAGATAAGGATTATAAGGAAATCATATTACTTTGTTTCATCACATGTAAAACCCTTAACTACAAAACTTTGAAGACAAATATTTTTGAAGGAAGGTATTGTGATATGTCACCCAAGGGGAAATATATTAGGGTAAATGTATAGTTAATGAGATAAATGTAAGTGTAATAGGGGTTGACCTAATTGTTATAGCATATTTTGACACCCTAATATCATTGGATGCTCTTATTTGTCCTTGTTCCCTTGCACCTAAATCATCTATAGCTTAAGCCCACTTTGCTACTAACTCAAAAATCCTTCCTAAAAATCGACATGATAATCCTTCTCATAAAAGTAGTGTGTACATGTTATTTTCCTTCATAAAAGGTGTGTGTACCTTCAAAAATCATTAAAAGATATTAAAAAACGTGAAAATTGCACATTTTTAAGCGGAGTTTTTGGGATAACCACTTTTGTAACTCCCTCAATCCCATGGAAAATGATCTCAACCATCTTAAAATAGTATAAAAGAGACCCAATGGAAGGAGAAATGGAGCCCTATTTCTATATCAAAGCTATCATCAAGCCTTTAGCAGTTAGAACTATTTTTATTCCTGAGTTTTTATGACCACCACCTCCCTGGAAATGCGTGTTTCCTGCGGTTCCCATATCCATTTTCATGTGATTGAGACCTAAGAAATATTGGTATTCCTCTTGCTTTCATGGAGAAGAAGTAGTCCTGAGTGGGTTGGGATTAGAGGAATCCAAACAACAGTTACAAGTAGTACCGACAACAAAATTCAGGTAAACATTTGTAGTTAGGTGAAGCAGTCCTAAGTGGGTCAAGATATCTCTTCTTTCCCTCCCCTAAACTCTAAGTTTTATGCATCTAATTGAGTTATTTTCAATCTTTTGTAGTGTTTCTAACTTACCTGACAAAATTGGTTAATGTAGTTATTTGGCAATTCTTTCATTTAGTTCCATTTGTTTGAGGAAGGTTCTTGGATTTATTGTCTGTAGGTTTGTGAATTTGGGTAGGAGCAAAGAGGATTGGAACAAAATAAATCTAGCAAGCTCATCTCAAAATATTGGTTAAACCAGGTGTGTTCTCCTTAAACAATTAGTAGTTAGTTTGATTTGGTGTAAACTACTCTAGGGAAGGATGAACATTGTTCTTTCAATTCAGGATTTGTTATGGTCAACCCTAGCCATAGGATAGATAGAATTCATCCACAATAGAAATGGAAACTCCATTGAGGATAAATCCTTGAGCTATCCTCTATAGGGTTTTCTTGTTTTCTTTTTAGGCCTAGTATAGGATCCTTTGTAGTGTTTCTTTAGTATGTTTTCGTGTCTTCAGTCTTGTACACCGGCTTCTAAGAGAAATATAAGGGTTTTTTGGGGGATTTATGCTCATAACTATTTTCACACATGGGTTTTTTATGGTGACATAGCACACACACACAATTATATCTAGGGAAAAGAGCATGTACACACTTGTTGTCTTTAAGAAAGGCACATGTGCTTCCTCAGTGGAAATGTTTTTACCTTTGGGAATTATTTTTCCTTTTTTCTTGAAGTATGTTTGTTGTTTTGGCTTTCTATGTCTTCCCGAAGTAGGTTTACTATTGAATTGTTTTTTCTCGATTGCATCTTAGCATTCATCATCAAAAAAAAGGAAAAGATAAGTCTAGGTGTTTTTCTTTTTTGTTGTTGTTTACATGTTTTAAGGTAGTCTCTTTAGTTGCATTTTCTTTCAGTTTGTTTATTAAGTAGGGTTTTATTATTGTAAGTCTTTTTAAGAAAAACGGTTTTTTTTTTTTTTTTGGAAGTTTTCATATTGAATAATAATTGTATTTCAAGTTATTCATGCTTTCACTGAATTCATTGAGGAATGAGTGAAAATTTGAATCTTACATTGTTCTTATATGTTTATTTCTGCTAGAGTCTTAAAACACCATCAGTTGCATTTCCATGACCTTGAGTAATCAATAGCTATCTAAAGTGAATGCTTAACTAATATCAACTAGACATTTTCTTCATAGGATAATGCAATAGTAGTCTAGGTAATAGGGCCTTGGAATAAGGTTGGAGAGTAAATTATCCAAGGCCACAAAACGTGAAACTAGAATTGATTAAAGAGTTTAAAACCCAATAATAGAAAGGATTACTTTCTAGGGAATCACCTCTAATATAGGTGTCAAGAATGAGTTCTTGTTAGAGTAAGTAAAGGTGATATCCCTTCCTTCACTTGCTTTAGTGTTCATAGGATTACACATGTATGGGGGTTTATGAAGTGTCAAGTCCTCTAGCTGAAAACATTTTTTGAAATATTCAGGATTTGTTTCCCTTCCCATACATGTGATCCTGACCCATGACTATTACACCCAGTCACCGATTGAAAATTGGTAACCTTAGTGGCCATTCCTAAGATTTATTACGGGTGAATATGAGTGGGAAGTGTTCATGGTACTAGATACAGACGCCTAATATCCCTTTCGACTCCTTTGGGGGGTGCATGTATTCTCGAGGGTACTTTCACCTTAGGTGAAAGTTGTGATCATGTTAACCTAAATATCTATTGTTACTTTGTTGATCGATCTTGGGACTTAATCAACCTATATCATTCTTCATAAGGTCCTTTGATAATCTCTTCACAATCTTGAACTAGGGACCTAACCAACCTGGAAAGAGGATTTCGGGATACAGGAATAAGCAAGATTAATTACTATGTAATATTGATAGCAACTAACTATATAAATGAAAATATAATGAAAAATAAGTTTAATTATCGTGTAAATTATACAATAAGCGCTAAAGTATGAAGCAAGAGCTCAACAAGTTTTAATTATTATGTGAGTGGAATGATAACCAGAACATGAAAACATATCATGAGTTAATCTAACAATAAAAATATCATCTCAACTATAAAATCATTAGAAATATGAAGAGTGAGAAAAAGAGAAACATGCCTACATTGATCAATAGGAAAGGCACAATGTGTAGGCACATGTTGGGATGATTTAGATACCTACATCACAAAGTTTATAGGCTTTCCTAATTGGAGTAGGGATATAGATATGAACTCTTGGGGAAAGGGATGAAGGGTAGATGGAAAGGGAAGGGAGGCATCGAAGATAGGGTGATTCTAAAAAGGAAAGAAAAAGGAGGAGGTGACATTGTCATAATGCTAGAAAATAGTAATAGGAAACATACACTGAATAAGGGCCAACATGATTGAAAGAGGTGGCATACACTAATATAGGGTTATCACAAGCATGAAGGTAACATAAGGTAACCAAGAGCTATCATGATCATAGGAGGTGATATGTGTTGATATGATATTATCATGATCATGGAGGAACAATACACTAGTCAAGGACAAAATTTGAGTCCCATGCAACATATAGTAATATAGAGAGTGAGAGAATGAGATGTGGAATACACTAATTTGAGTCACCACATGCACAAAGGTGATGTATGATAGCCCAGAGTTAACATGAGAACTAGAGGCAACATACATCAATAAGAGGTTGATGCAATAATTAGAGGTGACATACATCAAATTAGGGTTAATAAAAGCATAAAGGATACCTATAGCAATGTTATATCGGTGGAGGAAGAGGGGATTAAGGGAGGATACAGAACACAATACAATGGGCCTCTGTAGTTGCAAGATAAGGAACATGAAAAAGTGAGGGGACATATTGACAGAGAGATGAAAGAAGTGATAGTTGCTACTAGCTAGAAAAAGGTTATCTAGAGTAGGTTCATACATGAGATAATGAGCTATAAAGGTACAAGTCATTAACAATACAAATACCAATGAAAATCTTATCTCAAGGGTCCAAGAAACAAGGAAAGTGGAAGAGGAAACAAAAATTTATAGGAGGCTAGGAGAAGGAGAGGATGAGGGGAGATATTAGGGAGATCTAGTGTTATCAAGCAAAAGGTTTCCAAATCTAAAAATCATAGATCCAAGATAAACCCACAAATGTCCCCTCAAATATTGGGCTTCATTAAACTTGATAAACCCATTTTAAAAAAGTGGACCCTTTCAAAGTTAGCAAAGGTCACCTTGGACAACTAGTGGAAAGATGAAGAAAAGATAAAAGGAAAAGGGAAGTTGAGAAGGAGTAGGGATTACCATGAATAAATTATGGAAGGAGGAAATGAGAATCGAGAGAAGGATCAAGTGACACAAAATAACTTGGAGGAGGCATGCCTCTTGGGTGAGGATGCAAAAGAAGAGGAGTTATAAGGAAACAACACAAACCTGGAGGTCAACCACTCATCACATTTAAGATGTTATAGAGAAAGTTTGATCTCTAAGTATCAATATTTTATGTTGAGAGATCCTATAAGGTGATAAGGAGGCTCTTGGGATTCACAAGGCATGTCACCCCATGCTTGTGATGGAGGGAGTGCCTCAAAATCTTATGATGTAGCCTTAGAGTGGGGGGGAGTTGTAGTGTCAATAGGTTGAGGAGGAAAAACTTGTCTTAAGGAAGTGATAGGTTGAGATATCTTGTTACTTGGATAAAGAGAGATCACGCTCATTTCTAGAAAGAAGAAGACGTATTCAATTAAATGACATAGCGTTTGTATATGTTGTGAGTATTGCATTTATGATACTTGCACCACTTGTCTAAACTAGGGAAGGCTCAGAAGCTTAGTATTTGTGATCAATTGCATCAATGCTTCTCTTAGAGGAGGGTGTCTCATGCTCCTCACATTGCATGGGTGGAGGTATGTAAGGCTCTAGAAGAGGGAGACATTGAGGTAATGCTAGATATTTGGCTCGATAAACCTGTTGAGGAGGGAAAGGTTTTTCTAAGACAACCTTTAAGGAATGAAAATTATCTAAGGATTATTTATTAAAATCTCATATGTGGGGAATGAGCTCGTCACAAGTCCTACATGATGTAGGTGGTTGTATATTTTCTCAACTAGGAGGGGGACAAGTTTTTTCATAAACTTGGCTAGGAACAATGAAGGGTGTCGCAATGGGAGTAAGTGGTGGCTATCCTCCATGATTAACTTGGTTCAGACAATACAAGGTAGGTCATCCTATGTTATAAGGGTGGTTTGGAACTATTTTATGAGAACTTAGATGATTACTAAGTGGTATGCCGATAATACCCATCTGAATAAGACAATATACATTGGAAATGTTTTGAGGATAGAATTGTTTAATCCTAAGAGAGATATAAAGAGAGATGGAAAAATAAAAATAAGAAGACTCCATAATCCTAGGGGCAAGGGAAAAGAGAGAAGAGAAAGAGGAGTAGGAATCATTTTCTTGAAATAGGAAGGAGTTCATCAAAACTCCCCAATGGAGTCACCAAAATGTGGTGAATGAATAGATTTGTGTTACCACATGAAATTTGAGGGTAGGAATGGAATACCACCAGAGTGAACGCACACTACTAAAAGGGGGAGAGAGAAGAGGAGATTCACCACTCAATTTAAGGGAAAAAATGAGAAAGCCTAGGGCAAGACAAAAGAGGATGAAAATAAGAGGGTAAGACAATAGATTAATAAGGACCTTAATATCTTGATAATGATAACTTAGAGCTATAAATGAATAGGGTAATTTGATTAGGTTTAATATCAATTTTTACAAGGAAATTAGGCTAACTAACTAGGGTTAGTTAACCAACAATTCCTTTGGTGAGATATAAACCTTAATGACCCTAATACTAAAAATGGAAATAGGATAAGGAAGCGATTTTGCCCAATTTTTTTTGTTTTAGAAGATAAATCTCCTTGGGAGGAAGTGGAGAGTTGTGACAATCCCCCAAGAGTGAATTAGTCTAGTGAACATAAATTTAGAAAACCACTAAAAATAGCAAAATCCGTTAAAATAGCAAAAACGCCCCAAAAACATTTTGGGGCGTTGTCGAATATGACGTGCCCGCACGCATACATGCAAAGAATATAACATATACCCAACATTCTCCCACTTGTTGTTTTCTTTGCATCCAGGGGTCCACATGATTATATTGTCAAAAATCCAAGGTAGCAATGCCCATTGTTACTCTATACCAGGAGAACTTTTATGTTCTCACAGACTTTGTCAATGAATCTGCAACATTCTTCAAAGTTTCAACCTTTTCCAACAACACCTTCTTTTCTTCAACCATGTCTCTCACAAAGTGATACTAAACATCAATATGCTTTGTCTTTGAATGATAAGTTGGGTTCTTTGCCAGGAATATTGCACTCTGACTATCACAATCTAATCTCACTGCTTATTGTACCAACCCAATACCTAAATACAATCTCTGTAAAGATATTGATTCCTTGCTTGCATGAGTGGTTGCCATGTATTCAACTTCTGTAGTTGAGAGTGCCACTATATCCTGTCTTTTGCTCATCCAACTGATTGCTCCTCCAAATAGGTTAAACACATAGCCACTTGTAGATATTTTTCGATCCAGATCTCCAGCCCAGTCTGCATCAACAAATCCATGTATGTCCAATCTTGGTCTTCCTTGGTAGCACAATCCATAATTGGTAGTGCTACGCAAATACCTGAAGACCCTCTTTAATGTTGTCCAATCCTCCTTCCCTGGTTTTGACATATACCTGCTCAAAACTCCCATTGCATGTGCAATGTCCGATCTAGTACATACCATTGCATACATCAAACCACCAACTGCATTGGCATATGGAACATGGGACATGTCCTCTTCTTCTTCATGTGTCTTGGGACACTGATCTGCAGATAACTTTACACTTATAGGAATAGGAACCTTGATCGGTTTACTTCCATGCATATTAAACTTTTGCAATATCGTCTCAACATATTTTCTCTGATTCAACCAGAGTTTCATGTTTGCATGATCTCTTTTAATGTCCATTCCCAGAATGAAGTTAGCAGCACCGAGATCCTTCATGTAAAATTTGGAGGATAGTTGTGATTTCACCTCCTTGATAACATCCATGTTATTTCCTACCAACAACATGTCATCAACATACAACACTACATAAATGAAGTGATTACCAACCTGCTTGGAATATACACAATGAGCATCCCTGCTTCTCACAAATCCCAATCCAAGGGTGTATGTTTCAAACTTTTGGTACCACATCCTAGGTGATTTCTTCAAACCATATAGTGACTTCTTTAGCTTACATACCAGCTCTTTCTTTCCCTTCACTACAAAGCCTTCTGGTTTCTTCATGTAGATTTCTTCTTCCAGATCCCCATGTAGGAATGTTGTCTTCACATCCATCTGTTCCACTTCAAGATCAAAAGAAACAACAATAGATAAAAGAAATCTAATAGATGCTAACTTGGAAACATGAGAAAAAATCTCACCAAAGTCAATTCCCTCTACCTGGGAATAACCTTTTTCTACTAACTGAGCTTTGTATTTCTCCACTTTACCTTCTGCATTAAAATTCTTCTTAAACAACAAATTTTCTTCCAGCTGGCAACTCAAATATATCCCATGCCTCATTCTTATCCAAGGCATCCATTTCTTCAACCATGGCCTTCTTCCATAGTTTACTATCCTCTGAATTAGCTGTTTCCCTAACAGTTTTGGGATCATCATTAGTAATAGATAAAGCAAAATTGGAATGGAAATCAAGTGGACTATACCTTCTGGTTGCCTTCTTTCTCTCACTGATCTCCTCAATACTGGGGTATGAGGTTCTTATTCTTCTTTTGCTTCATCTTCTTCAGATGATTCAGATTTTGCATCATCCAACTCAAGCTCTATTTTCTCAGGTTCTTCTTTCCCTGGTAGGAATTCTTGTTTGGAAACATCTTTTACCTCTCTAAAAACAACATCCCGACTGTAGACAGTCTTCTTAGTTTCTGGGTTCCAAAGCTTATAACCTTTCACACCATCTTTATAACCAATAAAGATACACTTTTCAACTTTGTTATCCATCTTACTCCTATTTTCCTTTCGAACATGTACATAAGCATCACAACCAAACACTCTAAGAAGTTCAAGAGAGGGTTTCTTTCCAGTCCATACCTCGTGTGTAGTTTTATCATCCAACGTTGATGAGGGTGATCAATTGACCAGGTAACATGTTGTACACACTGCCTCTACCCAGAATTCTTGTCCCAACTCAACACTGCTGAGCATGCTCCTTGATTTTTCCATCAGTGTCATGTTCATCCTTTCTGCAACTCCATTTTTTTGAGGAGTGTATGGAGTAGTCTTCTGCCTTGATATACCACTCTTCTTACATAAATCTTTGAATTCATTCCCACAAAATTCTCCACCATTATCTTTCCTCAATACCTTTATTTTCTTCTCTGTCTGATTTTCTACCAGAGCCTTAACCTCTTTAAATTTATCAAATACCTCATATTTATTTATAAGAAAATAAATACATGTGTGATCTAAAAATGAAGAAGACTTGAAATACTTGAAATTATTGCAATGTAAATGTTATGTTTTTAAAGCAAATGGATCAGTTTGCAACACATAGATTAAGGGATTACTCATGCAAAATACACATGGACAACAACATAATTAATGAACATAAGCACATAAATACATCAATTGATAAAGGAGTTCACCCCTCTCTTGGACTACATCTCCTGGTCCAGCTTCCAATGGATCATTATTATTAATTGCTCAAAAAGTGCTCAAAAACATGTCTTACAATGCTCAAACTGACTGCTCCAATGGCTTCAGAGCGTTCCAAAATCCCTGTATGGGCTCTTTTGGCACCTCAATCGGTCGAAAAATGAAGAAGTTAGGCCTCCTGGAAGTCTCCCCTTCAAGCTTGTTGTCTCTGCATCTACAAAACACACCCCTTCTTGAATGAACCTGGCACACACACAATAAATAGCGTGAAAACCCAGCACCGGGCGCAACCGCGCCAATGGTGCAAACCGTAGGACGGTTAAGGGCACGTCAGCCCCTAACTGCCTAGCACCTGGGCACATAGGGGTTCATACGACCGCGCGTATAGACAAAAGGGGCCAAACGGTTACAACCGTGCCAACCACATTAACTCCCCGCTCCGATCGTGGGCATATGGCATGCAACATAGAACCATGGGATATGTAATATAAACTCCGCGCCAATCTAACTGTTGGGCTATAATATATATGGTATGGTCACATATGAAATCAAATGACCGTGGGCCGGGGCTAAGCCACGGCCCGACCCCCTGCCAACGGTTACAATATTCGAATTGAAATATAATTAAACTCACATATATTACAAGGCATAATGTGTAACCCATCGGTCGGTTGGAGTTTTTGAAATCTATGCAGTGGGGGAGGTCCGGGGGTCGAACCCCACAGACTCCAATAATTTTACATAACGACCCATGAACCAATAAAGGGGTGCCACGTGGCAGCCCATGATTGGGCCACGTGGCATCTTACCACTAGCCAACGAAATGCCACGTGTCACCATCTGATTTGACCATGCCTGTCAATAAATAACTACCATGTCACCACACGTACGGTCGTACGACTTTGCCACGTTAGCCTATATGGACTGTACAGTCAGCATCATTTTTTTTTTGCCTGTTTGACTTGACGAATAGATTGCAATATCTCTTACTCTCGACGTCCGTTTGAGACGAAACGAGTTGCGTTGGGTTCGCAATGACGAGGCCGACGCTCTCGTCTGGTTTGAATCGATTCCGAGCACTTTGAATTTTTGAGCAAAATTTTATCCCCTGATCACACCTCCCCATTGGGAAGCTTTTGGACCTCCAAAAGACTATTTTCAGTCTATGTGAATATGAGGGTAAAGTTCCCTCACCCTTCCAACCTCAATCCACTTGGCCTTTCTTGGATTCGTCCCTTTAAGACCAACTCGCAGATACTCCACATTTCCTCGTTTTGAAGTTCGCATTCTTCTGTCAAGGATGGTGTCTTCCTACAGTTCTGTTAGATACTCTGGAGAAAAATCATCTATGGAAGGAATCTGAACATGCTCTCCTTGATCATCAATCAATGGAGGCTCATACAATTTCAAATTCTCAACATTAACAACTGCATACATCTGCATATAAGGAGGCAAATCTAAACGAAAAGCATTGTTACCAATCTTGTCGATAATCTTGAAAGGACCATATCGAATCGGTTTCAACTTTTTAACTTCTCCTTTAAGCCTCTCCTTGCTGATGTAAATCCAAACTTCATCTCCAACTTGGAAAATGTGATCAACACGATGTTTGCCATGTCTCGTTTTGTACTTGGCCTGACTCTTTTCCAACTGCTCTTGCACCACTTGATGTATCGAATGAATTTGTTCAATGAACTTCTTTGCCCTATCAATGTCATATTGACCATTGACAGCAATATCTTTCCCAAAGATAAAATCTAAAGGCGACTTGGGAAAATAGCCAAAACATGCTTCAAATGGCGACGTTTGAGTCGAAGAGTGCTTAGCTTGATTGTACGCATGTTGAATGTAGTGTAAATGTTCATCCCAAAGTTTA
>ML806467.1:277295-293375 GCA_009831015.1 Picea engelmannii
AGGTACTATTAGATCCCTTTGGTTTATCAACCTTCTTAGACTTGCAATATTTCTTATAATGCCCTGTTTTACCACACTTCCAGCATTTCCTCAAAGATTTTCCTGGAGACTTAGATCTACCTGTAGATTTAGATCTCCCCCCCGAAGACTTACCAGTATTCCTATCTTGGGTACAACCTCTTATGAATAAAACATCTGTGTTATGACCATCCATGCTTTTCCTCCTCATCTCTTCAGATAGAAAGGATGAAACTACATCCTCATAATTCATTGTAGATTGAGTGGTACTACCAATTGCTACAACCAAATTATCCCAAGAGTCTGGAAAAGAACATAACAAATTAATACACTTATCTTCTTCTACAATAGTAATATTAACAGAGACAAGTTGACTTACCAGAGTATTAAATGCATTTAGATGTTCCGTCACAGAATCTCCATCTTCCATCCTAAGATGATACAACTTCTTTTGAAGAAACAACTTGTTTACCAGGGACTTTGATTGATACAAATTCCCTAACTTATCCCATAGTTCCTTGGTTGTAGATTCTCCCGAGACATTCAACAACACTGAATTTGCCAGGCAGAGTCGAATAGTACTCCTTGATCTTATGTCCAACTTCTCCCAATCTTCCTTCGACATACCAATAGGTGGTGTACTGGTATTTTGTGTACTAGTAGGTTGTGTACCAATCAACTGTGTGCCAGTAGGTTGCGTACCAGTAGGTTGTGTACCAAGATCCACAATGATCCATTGTTCTTTGTCTACAAGAAGGTCCTCCATCTTGAGCTTCCATAGCTCAAAGTTTTTATCGTTGAAATTCTCTATCTCGATTCTATAAGATCTCGCCATTCCTCTCTCTACACTCAAATATCCACTGCAAAAGCTCCCACTAAACCTAGGTTTATCAAAAACCCAAGATAAACTTGATCTATAAAGATCGATCCAAACCCTCAGAAACAAAGGCATCCCTCTAAAGCCAAAAATGAGCTCTGATATCACATGTAAGTTTTAAACCTGTGAAGTAAAGCAATGCATATAGATTCTTAAGAAAAATAGAAATTAATCAATGGCTCATACACATAGTACACAGAGATTTATACCGGAAACCCTTAACCTGGAGAAAACCTTTCAACGCTTCATTGTCTTAATTTCACCATTCACCATACAATATATATATATACAATGTTTTTAGGTATTCCGTAGATACCAAAACTCTAATCCCTTAATTCGGGATTAATTTAGAAAACCGCTAAAAATAGAAAAATCAGCTAAAATAGGAAAAACGCCCAAAAAATAATTTGGGGCACTGCCGAATCTGACATAGTTGTCGAATATGACGTGCCCACACACACACATGCAAAGAATATAACACATACCCAACACTAATTTTTATCCCATTACAAATCCATAACTTACTCCAATGGTCTGAAATCCAATTACTCCAATGGTCTCAAGCTCATGATTGAAAGGACGTGTGGATCTTTGACGTGGACATGACCATCCTCTCAAAATTGTTCTTTTATTCAGTTCATTAGTATAGGTGATTTGAATTAACAAATTCTCATATGTTTTCTATTTTTTCTTGTCATATTTATGGGTGGCTAATATTATGTGTCCTCTACTCGGTAGCTAAAAGGTGATTAATCAACGAGGATATATGGTAGAGAATCCCCATTGTGTGTCACTCAAATATCATATGCATGTATTCTTGAACTAGGCTTCAGTTTATTCTTATTAATTGGATGTTATAACTAGCACTGACAAAAATCTGGTCCAAGTTGGTTATCATTAGTGGAGGGTTATTTTGTTGAGGTGATTGTTGTGAACATCCATTTATTTACCAATATGATGTGTTTTATGCATGTATGTGAATGATCAACAATGCATTGCTATCATGTGATTTGGTTGATATTGTATATACAAATTTAATGGGAAGAGAGCCTTTATCTTGCATTTAACATGGTAGGTTGAACGAGGTGGAAATGTGTCTCTTCGTATGAATTTTGTCAAGTTTTCATAAAGAATGTCAAGCTAAGGGAACAAGAAAGCTTAATTACTATGTAAGATTGATAGCAACTAACTATGTAAATGACAAGATATGAGAAATAAGTTGAATTATCATGTAAATCATACAATAGGTGCTAAAGTATGAAACTAGAGATGAACAAGTTTTAATTTGAACAAGTTTTAATTACTATGTAAGTGGAATAATAACCATAACATGTAAACAAAGCCTAGTTGAATCTTATAATAAAAATATCATCTCAACTATAAAATCATTAGCAATATGAAGAGTGAGAGAAAGAGCACCATACCTACACTTATCAGTAGGCAAGGAACAATGGTGTAGGCACATCTTGGGATGATTTAGATACCTACATCACAAAGTTTATAGGTTTTTCCGAGTGGGGCATGGATATAGAGATGAACTCTCAAGGAAAGGGAAGAGAGGTGACGATGATAGGGTGATTCTAAAAAGGAAATAAAAAGGAAGAGGTGATGTTGTCGTGATGCTAGAAAAAGGTAATAGGAAACATACACTGAATAAGGGCCAACATGAGTGAAAGAGGTGACACACACTAATCTAGGGTTATCATAAGGTAACCCAGAGCTAGCATTATCATATGAGGTGACATATGTTGATATGATATTATCGTGATCACAGAGGAACAATACACTAGTAAAGGAAAAAAATTGAATCCCATGCAACATATAGTAATATAGAGAGTGTGAGAATAATATGTGACATACAATAATTTGTGTCACCACATGCACAAAGGTGATGCATGATAACCCAGATATAGAATGAGAAACAAAGGCAACATACATCAACAAGAGGTTGATGCAAGCAGTGGAGGTGACATATATCAACTTAGGGTTAATGCAAGCACAAAGGAGGCCTATAGAAATGGTATATCGGTGGAGGAAGAGGGGATGAATGGAGGATATAGAACCATAATAGAAGGGGGGTCCATAGTTGCAAGCTAAGGAACATGAAAAAGTGAGGGGACATCTTGACAGAGAGACCAAAGAAGTGATAGTTGCTACTAGGCAAAGAAATTTTATGTAGAGTAGGTTCATGTTGTTAGAATATAATGGATGTGCTCTTTTTACCATTGACAATATCTCTATTGTCACCCAACCATAGGTCGAAGCACCTTAACCTTGACAGAGAATCACTCCGGAAGAAAACCCTAGGCTAGATAGCCAAACAAAGGGTAGCGCACCTTTCCCGAAGGATAGTGCACCAACAAGAGATGATCAGATAGTCCAAACCCTAGCCAAGAGATAGTCCAAGCCAAAACATAACAGCTAGCTGCAGCAGCTGCACCGACATCTCTCCTCAAACCTATGCACAAAACTGGGCACTGCAGTGCGCACAAGTGTTGCTCTACAATTCTGAGACTGCCTGCTAGAATGAGAACTGGCCTCATGTATTTATACTAATTATGGATAACTGCCTGGGCCGACTTCTCATTATGGGTATCTGTCTATTCAGTGTTGAAATAATGTAACTGCAAAGAGTATTCTTATTATTATTGATATATTATTTATAATATTAATCCCCATTGTGGATTAATCATGTCGGTAATTGTACTAGGACCAAATCCCCAATTGCGGATTGGTCAACAGACAATTATAATAGGCAGAATAAGAAGTTGGCCCCAACAGTTAATTAAGAGACCCATATAATAAAGGTGGGTTTACCCACCCAGATTGAGAAGTCAGCCCTGCCAGTGAAGAGACACTTCACACGTGCCAGAACTTGTATAAATACAGGAGGCTAGCGCCTCATTTAAAAACAACTCACTTGCTCAGTTTTGAGAGACAAGTTTTGATTTATTACCGGCAAAGGAGAGAGGTAGAAGAGTGGCATATCTTTTGGAGAGGACTATCTGTATTGGTTTGAGTTATCTCTTTACATTGTATTGGCAATTTATGATAAGGAATTTTTTGCTGGGTTTTCTTCCCCTAGAGGGTTTCCCAGGATAAATGTTGTGTCACTTGTGAATGTGTATTTCTCAGTGATCTTGTTCTTATGTTGCTCTTATCTATTGAAATGCAAAGAACTATAATAATGGCATAAACATTAGCATGGTATCAAAGCCAACCTGAAGGAAACATATTTCGCAAGAGGAAAAACGTCACTGTTACCGTACCTAAAAATTAGAGTTTTGCAAAAGTGAAGCTTTTCAGCTCCAAAACCACCTAGAAAGTTGTGCCCTCCCCCAAGAATCATTTTGGCACTTAGAGTGCACCTTTTCAGTGGCTAGATCTCCCGGAAAGTGAAACCCTAGTTTCACAAAGTACCAAAAAACCAGAAAACCAAAGTACCAGAAGTACTAGAAGTACCAAAGTACCAGAAAACCAGAAGCACCAGTCCAGAAATCCACAGATCAAGTTTGAGGTGGTAAAAGTTGGATTTTAGAAATTCCGACTGCACCAGCTAATCGCCTCAACTCAGCGGATCTATCCCCTGGATCAAAATTTCAAAATTCGAAGTTTGAAAAATTAGGGTTTCCTCATAAAACCCTAAGTTGCAGTTGCAGTTTCAGAACCAGTTGCAGTTGCAACATCCATTGCAGTTGCAGCCGTAGAACCAGTTGCAATCACCCTTGAAATTTTCTCAAGATTTGGCAATGATTATCACTACTATCAGATGGAGCCACTACTTGAAAATGTCATCAGAGGTATGTACTCACATATGTTTAATGGTTAAACCATAAAGAGTATTTGCAGGAGAAGGGATCTCTTGCCATAGATCCAAAAGGATCTCAAGATCCAACACATTCATAGGAATGATGCAACCCAAGTGTGATTATTCTAATATGCATCTATTTGTTATGAAATTATCTTGATCAGTGTTGCATGTTGAAGCTATGATCAAATTATTAGAAGAATTAAAAGTTGATCATAGAGCTTATCCTCTAACCTAACCTTCTTTCAAGATAGAGTATTGTCTTAGTACAACAAACAAGTTGAAGAAAGCACTCGTCACTTGAGTGAAGGAGACCTGGAAGAAAAGAAAGCACTCACTCTTGAGGAAAAGGCTCCAAGTTTGATTAATCAAGATTCAAAGGTACACATGACAAGCTGATGACTTTAGTTGAGATAGCAATTGTCGTAAAGTATTATACTTGATAGCATGTGAGAATATAGAGGTATATGCTTTGCCTGATACAACTAACACCTCCTCTAGGAGAAACCTCGTGTGTTAGTTCCAGGTTTCCATGGAATAATGCTTGGTCACAACACTATGAGAGTGTTGACCTCATTTCATATTGTATTCCTTACCTTTAATCTTTGCTTCAGATAAATTATAAGTGATATCTCTAAAGGAGTTACTGTGATGATTGTTCGTGCTATTGCTTTATATTATCAAGAAGGATATTATTCTTGCTTGTTGTTTTGTTGACCTTGCTCCAGGTCACATGAGGAATCTATAGCAAAGGTTGCAGAAGGAAATGTGCTAAAGGAGAGATCATAAATGAAGCAATCATCAGTGGAAAAGAAGAAGGTGGGTCACTCAGAAGCTGCCATGACCCACGCTATTGAAGAATCCATGTGAACTCTAGAATATTAGCTCACATCAACTACAAGGCGCTGCCATATATATGCAAAGTTGTCACAAGTTTACAAGAACTCAAGGTTGATCATGAAGGCGTATGCAATGGATGTGCACAAGGGAAGAACACCAAGAACCCATTTTCGAAGAGGGACAGCAAGACAGAAGGAGTCCCAAAACTCATCCATTCAGATGTGTGTGGACCAATGCCATCATCCTCCATTAATGGGTATGTATACTATGTATCATTCATTAATGATTATTCTCATAAAAGACCTGGATATATTTGAAGTGTTCAACAAGATCAAGGAATTCAAAGATTTGATAAGAGAACCCTTCTGTAAGGAAGATTAAGATACTCAGGTCAGATAATGGAGGAGAATATACCTCAGAAGAGATCATGAAATTCTGTAAAGATGTTTGGATCAAGATCCCCAACAAAACGATGTAGTTGAACGGAAGAAAAAAACCATGCTGGAAGCTATGAAGACTATGATCAAGATCTTCCTATGTGCTTATGGGCAGAAGCAGCAATGGCAGTTGTTTATGTGCAGAACAGATTATCCCATAACGCACTTGGGTTCAAGACCCCGGAAGAAATGTTCACCGGAAAGAAGCCAGAGGTAAGCCATCTCAAAATATTTGGTTGTCCAGTGTTTATTCGTATACCCAAAGAGAAAAGAAACAAGTTGGAACCCTCCGGAAAGAAGGGAATATTTGTGGGATACTGTGAGGTATCCAAGGCCTTCAGAATCTACATACCTAGTCACCACCATATTGAGATCAGCAGGGACGTAACCTTTGATGAAGAAGTAGCACTTAAGAAATCAAGAAGATGTCAGCTTGAAGAAGTATATGAAGAGGAACCTGTAAATCCCAGGACTACAGAATCCGTGAGGGAAGTTCCCAGAGCTGCAGAACCTGTAAGGGAAGTCGTAACTTCCCCTGATGAGGAGACTCCTGAAGATCATGATATAACATAATTTCAAGAACCTCCTCATATGACCTTCTCCCATAAAAGAAAGCCTGCTTGGGAAAGAGAGCTTATACAAGATGGAGAGAAGTATGGTGTTCCAGAAGGAACCACAAGATAAGTGAAAGGACCAAAGCCATTCTCCAGTTACACAGCTTTGATGTGCAATCTACTTGATGAAGAACCTACATGCTTTGAAGAGGCCATTCAAAAGAAGGAATGGGCAGATGCCATGACAAAGGATTACCAATCCATAATAAAGAATGATGTATGGGAAATAGTTACCAGACCAAAAAGTAAGGATGTGGTATCATCAAAATGGCTCTTCAAAATAAAACATGCTGCTGATGGAAGTATTGAGAAACATAAAGCAAGATTTGTCGCTTGTGGCTTTTCCTAGAAGGAAGGCATTGACTATGAAGAGACATTCGCTCCTGTGGCCATATACACTTCGATCATAACCATTATAGCTCTTTCTTCCAAGATGAAATGGAAGTTTCACCAGATGGACGTGAAGACAGATTTCCTGAAAGGTGTTATTGAAGAGGAAGTGTATATAGAGAAACCCCAAGGATTTGAGGTTAAAGACAGGAAGTCTCATGTCTGCCGATTGAAGAAACCCTTATATGGATTCAAGCAAGCTCCCAGATCTTGGTATGGCCATATAGACAGTTTCTTGACGAGCTTGGGCTTTACCAAAAGTAAAGCAGACTCAAATCTCTACTTCAAAATTATGGATAATGAACTGGTAATATTACTACTGTATGTGGATGACTTATTCTTAACTGGAGAAGAAAAGCTCATCATTGAATGTAAACAAATACTTTCCGCAGAATTTGAAATGAAAGACTTTGGTCTAATGCATTACTTCTTAGGCCTTGAGGTATGGCAGAGTCCAAAAAGAATCTTCCTTAACCAAGGGAAGTACACAGTCGAAATCTTAAAGAGATTCGACATGCTAGAATGCAAGTCCATGAATACTCCCATGGAAGCAAAGCTGAAGTTGTTGGTCGATACTTCGTCAGATTTGATAGATGCCACACTGTACAGACAGATTATTGGATCATTGATGTACCTGACGAACACCAGACCAGACATCTGTTTTGCAGTGAACACCTTGAGTCAGTTTCTCGTAGAGCCCAGACATGTTCACCTAGTGGCTGCAAAACATGTGATGAGGTACCTTAAAGGTACAATGGATTATGGTCTCAGCTATGATGGAGATCATGACTTCACATTGAGTGGATATACTGATG
The DNA here is from genome assembly GCA_009831015.1 of Picea engelmannii. Classification (NCBI taxonomy): domain Eukaryota; kingdom Viridiplantae; phylum Streptophyta; class Pinopsida; order Pinales; family Pinaceae; genus Picea; species Picea engelmannii. Next base: position 285,095 of record ML806467.1, read on the forward strand.
TAGATTGGGCAGGAAGCGTTGTAGACAGAAAAATAACTTTCGGATGTTGTTTCAGTTTGGGATCAGCCATGATCTCGTGGCAGAGTAGGAAACAATCCAGTATTGCTCTCAACACAACGGAAGCAGAGTACATTGCTGCATGTTCTGCTAGCTGCAAAGCTTTATGGCTTTGAAAGTTGTTGATAGGCCTATTTGACTTGGAGATGAGAGCAACCGCAATTCTACGTGACAACCAGAGCTGCATAAAGATGATAGAGAATCATGTATTCCATGATAGGTCGAAGCACATAGAGATCCGTTATCATTTCATCCGCGACATGGTACAGAGAGGAGCCTTGAAGATCTAGTACATTAGCACAGATGAACAGGTTGTTGACGTGTTGACTAAGCCTATATATCATGTAAAGTTTGAACACTTTCGAGATAAGCTTGGTATAGTCCGAAAGGACCCTCCCTGAAAGGGGGAGTATATATAGTTTCCTTGCTTCTGACCTCGTTGTTAGACGTAAATCAAGATGAGTCATTGCTTTTGACCTCGCTGTTAGACGTAAAGCATGACGTTGTGGATTCCTTGCTTCTGACCTCGTTGTTAGACGTAAAGCAAGATGAGTCATTGCTTCTAACCTCACTAGACGTAAAGCATGGTGCTGTGTGTTCCTTGCTTTTGACCTCGCTGTTAGACGTAAAGCAAGATGAGTCGTTGCTTTTGACCTCGTTGTTAGACGTAAAGCATGATGCTATGGATTCCTTGCTTCTGACCTCACTGTTAGACGTAAAGCAAGATGAGTCATTGCTTCTGACCTCGCTGTTAGACGTAAAGCATGACGATGTGTGTTCCTTGCTTCTGACCTCACTATTAGACGTAAAGCAAGATGAGTCATTGCTTCTGACCTCGCTGTTAGACGTAAAGCATGACATTGTGGATTCCTTGCTTCTGACCTAGCTGTTAGACATAAAGCAAGATGATTCCTCACTTTTGACCTCATTGTTAGATGTAAAGAGAGATGTTGATGTGTTCCTTGCTTTTGACCTCGTTGTTAGACGTAAAGCAAGATGAGTCATGCTTCTGACCTCGTTGTTAGACGTAAAGCATGATGTTGTGATTCCTCGCTTCTGACCTAGTTGTTAGACGTAAAGCGAGATGATGATATTCCTTTCTTCTAACCTAGTTGTTAGATGTAAAGCAAGATGTGACTGACACTGAGCTACCAGCTTAACAGCTGTGACATTGAGCTAGTGTAGTACTACCAGCCTAGTGTTGTGATGAGGTATCATTTTTATTGATACATATTTGATGTAGATGATGATAGCATTCTTTCGAGAATGATGATGCTGTCGATGAAGAAAACTTTCGATGACTCATAAATATGCTAGCCAATGTTTCAAGATGATATTGACGATACTGTCCTCCTGATGCCATTGATGATGCAGACCTCTCTCGCCTAATGCTGATGAAGAATACCCTTCTTGGTAAGGGGTAGTGTTGAAATAATGTAACTGCAAAGAGTATTCTTATTATTATTGATATATTATTTATAAGATTAATCCCCATTGTGGATTAATCATGTAGGTAATTGTATTAGGACCAAATCCCCTTTTGCGGATTGGTCAACAGACAATTATAATAGGCAAAATAAGAAGTCGGCCCCAGCAGTTAATTAAGAGACCCAGAAATATAATAAAGGTGGGTTTACCCACCCAGATTGAGAAGTTGGCCCTGGCAGTGAAGAGACACTTCACACGTGCCAGAACTTGTATAAATACAGGAGGCTAGCGCCTCATTTGAAAACAACTCACTTGCTCAGTTTTGAGAGACAAGTTCTGATCTGTTACCAGCAAAGGAGAGAGGCAGAAGAGTGGCGTATCTTTTGGAGAGGACTATCTGTATTGGTTTGAGTTATCTCTTGACATTGTATTGGCAATTTATGATAAGGAAGTTTTTGCTTGGTTTTCTTCCCCTAGAGGGTTTCCCAGGATAAATGTTGTGTCTCTTTTGAATGTGTATTTCTCAGTGATCTTGTTCTTATGTTGCTCTTATCTATTGAAATGCAAAGAACTATAATAATGGAATAAACATTAATAGGTCGACTTCTTCTTTTGGAGGCTAATAACCTAATATAAATTATCTTCTTAAGCCGAAAAGTCTTCTAGGGTTATTAGCCAACTCATTAGGGTTTCTTATTTCTTCCCAGAGTATCCTATTCTCGTCAGGTTTACACGTGGAGGTAAATACCTCATGCAGCTACCACAATATCAACACTCCCTCCTAGATAGGGAGGTATTATAGGTAATGGTCTTGAGCACAAAACATACGATTCACCCGGTAGCATCAATATAGTCGTCTAGACTATCTGATGACTAGATCATGAGCATCATCATCACCATTAGTGTCATCAGCTGCATCATCTCTCGAAACCATACTCCATCTGAGTAATTAGACATGATGCTGGATAAGTCACTCACACCATAGAGTGATACAAGAGCCATTATTCTAATATGGACATATGTCCTAGAAGAGTAGATGTTCTAAACCATTTTTCGTCTTGGAAATCTTTGTCCTTTAATCATTCATCTGGCTGATAATCATTTACCAAACTGTTGATAGTCTTCAAGGTAATCGGAACAAAATAGAACACAACTGTGTCTATCCATAGTAGTACATAACTACAATCCAGTGGTACAATACCAAACCAAGTAGAAAACAAGTACTTGATCAGTAACGTATAGTCACAAACAGTGGAACACATCAACCACAGTAGTATACATATACTGTCATACAGTATTCATAACAATCATCTGATATCAACCTGCACAGAAACAATGTTATGATATAAACTGAATCATCTGGGCCAATCTTTCACTCACATCTTTGATATCTAAAAGAATATTTGCCCTCAGAGTAGAACATCAATGATGGGCTATCTTCCTTATTCTTCTCAAACAAGGAAGAATGATTGTTCTAATTTCTGAACATGGAACATTCCTTGCCTTGGGCCATTCCTCCGACACTAAACAAAGTGTAACCTGGAGAGAATGAATCTTCCCAAAGGAATGCATGTCCCTGATTAGCGAGCCTGGACCATTCCCCACCCTGGGCCATTCCTCTGGCACTAAACAAAGTGTAACCTGGAGAGAATGAATACACCCTGAGGAATGACTGTCCGGACCATTTCCTCTGTAATGAGAAATCGTTGTCCGATGAGGCGGGCCAGTCTTCTTGAGTAACCCTCAAGAAGAGAGACTGCCCTAGACCACTCCCCATGTTAACCACAATGGGAAGTCGTTGTCTATGGTACATCAGCAATCTGGACCACTTCCCATGTTAACCACAATGGGAAATCGTTGTCCGTCAGAAATCTCAATCCACTTTGCGAACAGGAAAGAATCTGTTCATCCTGGACCATTATTTGAACTGAAAAATGACTGTCCATCAATCAATAATACATCATTTCTCCCTCCTAACCTAGGAGTCATCTCTTCTGTTTTCAATAATGAAGTCATATCCATGATCTCTGGCTTGAGTACGCAAACTCTTTCATTTTGAAGAGAAGATTTTACCAAAATGTCTTCTTATCTACTCATATGTGGAGATATGTATTGGAGAACCACTTTCTCCTTTCTAAACTTCATCATGGATAATGTAATGCTTGATTTCAAATGTACTTCGGTCTGGAACATTGGTTTTCTTCTGAAGGATTCATGTAGATCTGGTCAATAAGGTATATCATTGTTGGATTCTTCTTGCTAGCTCACAATATCGTGGCAAGAGTCAAACTGGAACATATCCATGTGGCACTTCTTCTATCATCATGAGATCTTTGTCATGGATTGGCAATCCATCATCCTAATCTTTTGAGTAATCATTCTGATATAATATCTTTGTTATAGAGAATCTTCACCACGCTTCTGCTATGCACTAGAGGTTCTCTATCAATTCATCTTCTTCCATCTGCATACAAGGTTATATGCCTCAAAGTCTTGAGGTTTCTCTTCATACCCTCTTTATTCAATTTCTCTGGAGAATGTTATTTACATTCATCTAATGTAGAACTCTAGCCCATGGATATTGCGGATGATATAATGACTCATGTAGAGGCATGTCTGATTTACTGGAACATAGTCTTCTCCCTCCATTTGGGAGAACCCCTAGTTATAGATCTTGCAATGATTGCATATATACATTGTTCTTCGCCACAACTTTCAGTTGATTGCTTTTAGTGAGTTCATATCAGGCCGGTAATCTTGTGATTCTTAGTACAATGACTGGTTGTTTTGGATTCTCTTTCTTTCTTGGAATATTCATGTTCTTCCTGATGTGTTTCTTTAGTTTTTGGGTCCATGGAGTTTCTTATAGATACCATGCCCTAAGGATTCCATTTATTTATTTCATCATAGGATCACGGATGTGGATGGACAACCATGGATACTTTAAGGCTTCTCTTCGAAGAAGACTTCTTTTGAGGTTGAACTGGACACATACTGTCTTTCATGGCTACTACCATGGATATATACTTCATCATCTTCAATGGATCATAGGATTATCTCCCTCCTAATCCTTGCTTCATGTATGAGTGCATGTATTGGATCCCTCCGTCTAACAGATTCCACGCTTCCATCTGCATCCTTATTGTCTTCTGCAATATATAATTGGCTCTCTTTGTCTAACAGAGTCCACGCTTCCATCTTGTTGTCTTCTACAAAACGTCATAAGTCTTTCTCTAATTTCCTCTTGATTGTTGACTTCTTTCTGTCTTTGCTTCTTCTAAGTCTCTTCATGATTGATTCGTCTTATCTTGCAATAGTTTCCACATGATTTGTTTGATGTATTTCATCCTTTCATGTGTATTATCTAATGATATAAATCCTTATCTTGTTGTTCTTCTATAGGTATATTTCTTCTTGGAACACATTATCTTCCAAGAGATAGATATACAATATATGTACAAAGATAATGCAAACAAGATATGTACAAGAACTAAGAAGAGTATTGTTACCTTCAGAAGAAGAAGTCTCTTTCATATTGCTTAGTCTTCTTTGTAGGTTCCTTTTCTTCGGCAACTGATGCTTCATGTTTCTCCTTCCTTTTCTTCAGCTCAGGACAATGATTCTTGTAATGACCATATCTTCGACAATTGAAGCATTGTATTTCTGAAATATCTTTCTCTTGATTTGGCTTCTTCCTTGAGCCAAACCTTCTTTTGTTCCTGAAGTTCTTGAATCTTGTTGTAAAGGCTTGATCATCGTACTTCTTTTGGGGTTTCTCTTTTGCATTGATCCTTGATTCTTCTTGAGCACAACAAGTCCAAAGTTCTTCAAATGTAGGATACTCCTTCCTTGTGTTCATACTTGCGGCAAATGCATCCCATGTCTTGGGAAGACCATTGAGTACTATGTTTACCAATTCTTTCTCTGAAATGATCTCTTCAATAGCTTGTAGCTGATATCTTGATTGAGAGATTCTCACAAAGTATGATGTTATGTTGTCATCATCATTCATCTTCATGTCACGGAGCTCATTCTTCAGACTCATTACTTGTCCAATGTTTCTGACTAAGAAGAGGTTTGTTAGGGCATCGTACATCTTCTTCGATGATTCAAGATGGGAGATGTAGGGTATCAAGTGGTCTTTGATAGAGTCCACTATGATACTCATGTAATTGATGTCACTGTCTTTGAACTTCTCCATAGCTGCAATGTTCTGTCGTTCCTTCTCTTTTCCTTCTTCAAACTCCGGTTTCACGATATCCAACACTTTATTCTTGGCAAGGATGAGGTCAATCCTTGTCTTCCACGCTCTGAAGTTAGAAGATCCATCTAACTTGTTCTCTGACTTCATAGAGTAAGTCATGGTTTCTTTGACTTGGTCAACCCTGGATTTGACCAAAAACTCAAACTTCACGTCTTGGCTTGCTGAGAGTACCAAGAGATGCACTAGGCTAGGGCGCATTGATCTATCCAAATATTAGGTAAATCCCTTCACTTGAGGTGTCTCAACGAGAGGATTAGGGTTTCTGCAGCTGCACCTGCTAGTAACCCTAGCAGTAGTGCTATGGTGACTACTCCTACTAGAAACCCTAGCGACAGTTCTTCAACGAGCTTAATATCCTTACAGCTATGTTACCTTCCACTGGTTAGACTGAATGAAGGAGGTGTGGGCCCATAACCTATTAGAATATAATGGATGTGCTCATTTTAGCATTGACAATATCTATATTGTCACCCAACCATAGGCCGAAGCCACCCTCCGAGCACCTTAACCTTGACAGAAAATCACTCCGGAAGAAAACCCTAGGCTAGATAGCCAAACAAAGGGTAGCGCACCTTTCCCCAAGGATAGCACACCAACAAGAGCTGATCAGATAGTCCAAACCCTAGCCAAGAGATAGTCCAAGCCAAAACGTAACTGCTAGCTGCAGCAGCTGCATCGACAGCTCTCCTCAAACATGTGCACAAAACTGGGCACTGCAGTGCGCACAAGTGTTGCTATGCAATTCTAAGACTGCATGCTAAAATGAAAACGGGCCTCCTTTATTTATACTAATTCTAGCTAACTACCTGGGATGACTTCTCATTCTGGGTATCTGTCTGTTCAATATATTACTATTTCTTCTGGCCGACTTCTTCTTTTGGAGGCTAATAACCTAATATAAATTATCTTCTTGAGCTGACAAGTCTTCTAGGGTTATTAGCCAACTCATTAGGGTTTCTTCTTGCTTCCCGGAGTATCCTATTCTTGTCAGGTTTACACGTGGAGGTAAATACCTCCCGTAGCTACCATAATATCAACACATACATGACATAATTACCTATAAAGGTCCAATTCATTGACAAACATATACCAAATTAAATCTCTCCTCAAGTGTCCAAGAAACAAGGAAATTGGAAGAGGAAACAAAAATTTATCGAAGGCTAGGAGAAGGAGAGGATGAGGGGAGAAATAAGAGAGATGTAGTATTACCAATCAAGAGGTGGCCAAATCTAACAATCAAAGGTCCAAGCTAGTCCCACAAAGGTCCCCTCAAAGAATGGGCTTCATTAAATTTGATAAACCCATTCAAAGTTAGCAAAGGTCATCTTGGATGACTAGTGGAAAGATAAGGAAAAGGGAAGTTGAGGAGGAGGGCTTACCCTGAGTAAATCAGGGAAGGAGGAAAGGAGAATGGAGAAAAGGATCAAGTGACACAAAACATCTTAGAGGAGGCATGCCTTTGGGTTGAGGATGGACAAGAATAGGAGTGAGAAGGAAACAAGGAAAACTTAGAGGTCAACCACTCATCACATTTAAGGTGTTGTAGAGAATTTTTTATCTCTAAGTACTAAAAGGTCATGTTGATGGATATTTTAATGTAATATGGAGGCTCATGCAAGTCACAAGGCATGTCACCCCATGCTTTTGATGGAGAGAGTGCCTCAAAGTCTTTCGATGTAGCCTTAGATTGGAGGGGAGGTGCAATTCCAATAAGTTGAGGAGGAAAAACTTGTCTCGAGGAAGTGATAGGTTGAGATATCTAATAACTTAGATCAAGGGAGATTGTGATCCTTGCTCGAAACAAGAGTACTTCTTCAATTGAAGGACACAACATTTGTATGTGTTGTGATTAATTCGTTTATGATACTTGCACCACTTGTCTAAACTAGGGAAAGCTCAAAATCTTAGTCTTTGTGATAAATTGCATGAGTACTTCTCTTAGAGGAGGATGCCTCATGTTCCTCACATCGCATGCGTGGAGGTATGTAAGGCTCTAGAGGAGAGATACATTGAGGTAAAGCTATAGATTTGGCTCGATAAACATGTTGAGGAGGGAAAAAAAATTCCGAGACAACCTTTAAGGAATACAAATTCTCTAAGAATTATTTATTAAATTCTTGGACGTAGGGAACGCACTCATCACAAGTTGTACATGATGTAGGTGGTTGTATGTTTTCTCGGCTAGGAGGGGGACAAGTTGTTTTGTAAATTTGGCTAGAAATAATGAAGGGTGTCACGTTGGTATTAAGTGGCGGATATCCTCCATGATTAACTTGGTTCACATAATATAAGGTAGGCCATCCTATGTTACAAGAGTGGGTTGGAACTATTGTATGAGAACTTCGATGATTACCAACTGGCATGCTAAGAATGACCATTTGAATAAGGAAAGATACATTAGACGTGTTTTGAGAATAGAATTGGTTAATCCCAAGAGAGATAGAACGTGATATGGAAAGATAACAATAATAGGACTCCATAATTCTAGGGGAAAGGGAGAAGAGAGAAGAGAAAAGGGAGTAGGGAGCCTTT
>ML806468.1:8750-22985 GCA_009831015.1 Picea engelmannii
TACTCCCCAAATCTTTGATGGTAAAAATCCCGACGCCTCCCAAACGCTGACACGTGTCGTGCCGAGATCAACGGCTAGGATCCGTTCTCGGGATTTTGAGGACCACAAGGTCTCGATTTTATAACTTCACAAAACCCCGATGAATTATATTTCCCGATGACTCCTCTTATGCACGTTAGGGATTAAACCCCGCACAACTTTTCTAGATCTAACGACTGACGGGATTTCATCAATATTCTCCGTAAGGTCCTGACCGTCGATTTCTTCCTCCTTGAAGGCCTTCTCGAGAATGGCTAAGTATCCCTTCTACAAGGGAGAAACTCTACAAGAGATCTGCCCGAGGGCTTTCCTGGAGACATATAGGGAAGATAGCTTCCCGAGGACGGGCTGGGAGCTTATCTTAGCTCAATCTAAGCGTAACTAGATTCCATTATCAACGTAAGTCGTGCATGGTTTCCTCCGTGATAAGTATATATTAACTCACTCATATCAAATACTACGCGGACACTCTCATGCTGAAATCATTCACAATTTCAAAGTTCTATGAGCTAATATCTCCTCCTTATTATCAATTACTGCACAGGCATTCTTACACAGGAAATATTTGCAACTCCACAAGTCTATGACCTATGTGACAGCATATAAATTTCAAAATGCAATATAAGAAAAATACTTATCCGAAATAACTTCAGCAATGGAAGCAACTGCTGAGAGGGGTGCTCGTTTCCACCCAACCGTAGGCGTAGTGACTCCTAATGGATTTACCACTAGCCACCCTTGAGCTGAGACCATGATGTCCTGAGACCTGCATCTCTCTGTCTGCCAGTGCCCAGGAGTGAAGGTTGCAATCCCTTCCTCTCTGCGATCACTCACTCTGCGTAAAAACTGCCATAGTTCCCCTTGCCTCCGCCCTTTTCAATCGCTTCTGCCATACGCCTTATCCTCTCGCAAGGTTGTGTGTGGCATGATTACCGTCGCGCTGGTCAGTCATGATGGCTCTACAGATAGGTGGTTCACCTCCCCATCCCTCATCAAGCCATCAACCTACCAGCCTGCAAGGCATTTATTTCAGGGCTAGCGAGTCGCTTTTGGTTCTCCGGGCCAGTGGAGTCCAAATACGGTATTTAATTCTTGGTGGAAGTTAACACCCCTTTTTCAAGGTTCCCTCCACCACCATCGTGGTCTCTTTTCCGCACATCGCCTCTCAGCAGTTCTATAATAAATTCAAACTATCATTTACATTCATTGACCTCTTCCTGTAGGTCCATTTACAACACATATTCATACTTATGAGTTTTTCCATAGTCCTTGGCCAGTTCAGTTATATTTAAAATCTGGGGGAAACAGGGTGTTACATCGAGGCTTTGAAGAAAGAGGTCTTTGTCCTCGCTATTTTGCGGTTCATAGGGATTCGTGCTCATTCCCTCCTTGTCTGAACCTATGGATCTATAGTGCACTGTGATGGTATTTGAGTTGGGTAAGCCCTGATCTAGGATGGCTATAGAAGGGTTCCAAAGGATGAATAGGCCCATTGAAGACCCCTTTGAGTCTGTTTGATAGGAGTTGTAGTTGCGCCAACATCTTTTGAGGATGTCTTCTGGAGTTTTCCCTACATATTTTGTCTCTTGTATCAGGACTATATCGGGGTCTTCCATTTTGATGCAGTTTCAGAGTATCCTTTGCTTGGATATTCCATTTAGACCTATAATGTTCCAGGTGAGGATATTCCTAATTAACAATTAGGTGGGTGGGAAAAGGATCTCTTTGAGAGATTGTGAATCTATCCTGAATTGATCATATCGTTTCCTTCTTCCTTGTTTAGTTGATCAGCCGATTATTTGCCTCATCACTTGTTTTCTTTTGGATGCTTTCTTGGATCTTGGTTTGGGTCTGTGCGGATTCCAAACCTTCATGTATCCCCTGTTGATGAGTCGATAAAGACTTTGTGAAGTTTCCTCAGTTGGTCCTTCGGTAGGGTATAAATATCCTTCTTGTTGATTGCTTCTTCTAACTTGTCTAGGTCGATTTCTGCTAGGTCCTACTCATCCATTTCCATAACTATATCTTCCTCTCTTTCAGGTTCCTTCCCTGTGCCTAGGCGGGCGTGTGGATCTATTTTATTTGTTAGGGTTTGTTGTGGTTGGTATTCCTTGTGCTTGGTGGGATCTGTCCTCGTAGTATTGTGGGGGTTTTTCACTTCTTCTACATCTAGGAGGTGGTTGAGGGCTTAAAAGGAATTGTTGTTTGGGTTCCTTTTTCCATTGTTGGTGGTGGGATTCTTCTGTGATTGTTTCCTTCAATTTTGGACCTGGGTGAATCCTTCCTTTGTTTTCTCTCTAGCTTCCCTTTTGGGGGGGGGTGTTGAGAGAGTAGTCTCTGAAAAGGTTTTAATGTTCATGGCATTTTTGACATTTGAAATGAATTTGTTCATAGTCTATGGTTTGGGCCCATTCCTCATCCTGGTATTCTAAGGTAGCTATGCCTGACAGAGCTTTGGAGATGTTCATATATACATAGATCCTTGCATAAGAGGTGTATTTTATCTGTTTAGTGGCCTCATAATATTTGACATATTTACCGAGGGTGTTGCCTATGCCCGGCAAAAAAAATTCTAACTAGAACTCTTGAAGTAGGGAATAGAGGTGAATCAATACCGGTGCATATGTGAATTTCTCTTTTTCTAGGTAGAAGCGTTCTATCCAGAAGCGGAGGTAGAGGCCAGCCGAGTTGTAGAAATATGGTCCTCCTCTAAAGATCTTGTCCTTGTCTTCCAGGTTGTAGAATATTATTGTGAAGAAACATTTGGGTCTCAGCTGGAGCTTGTAGTCTCCCTTGGGGTTCCACCACGCTTTGATACAATAGGTTAGGTTCTTTTCTAAGGGCCAGAGACCTAGGAATTTTCCTATGAGGGCATGGTCTCTCATGAACTGCATGTGTTTCCCTATCCTGGTGGTATTGATGATGTATCTGGGTGCAACCGGGTCTTGGGGGATACATTTTCTGGGTATCCAGGAGCGAGCGACTTTTCAATGCGAGGATTCAACATATTTATTTTAGTCTTTGCTGATATCCATATCTTCGTATAGAAACTGGTCTCGTAGGTGCAATGGCGGCTCAATAATCGGTCTGTGCACCCACGAGTTCTTTAGATCTTTGTCGGTAATGTTACGGTAAGAAGGGGCTTTTTCCACCCCTTTTGTTCCCATTTTCTGAGGCAGTGAGAGCTACAGGGCTGATGTGATCATCATGTACCAGGGAATCAGAGATGGTCTAGGCAAATGGGAGTTGGGAGCATGAAGAAACCCTAAAATTTGTAGAGCCTTCATGGAAACTCGCTCTAGTGATTAATCTATGTTTAGAATAAATTTTATAAAATATTATGATAATGATTGTAATTGAAAAATTTATTACTTTATGTTATCAATGTTTTTGCATATATATATATATATATATATATATATATATATATATAAATTTTCAGAAAGTAAGAATTCTACCAAATATCACATATTGGAGCATGAGCATTAAATATGTTTTCTACAATTGATTAAATTATTTTGTACAATTGATTTAGTATTTTTATCTATTTAAATAGGAAAATACAATTCTACCTATGATGAAGATTGTGCTATTACTAAAACTTATATGACCAACTACCCAATGGAATTTTAGGCATAGTAATAATTTATTAGGCTTCATATTTTTTTGGCAAAGTTTTAGTGAAATAAATGGTTTTACAAAAAAGAATTATTTCTATTTTTCAAAAAGAATTATTTAATTATTTTTTTATTTTTATTTTTTTAATATTTTTCTTTTATAAAAAAATTACTTAAATTTTTTGTTTTTTAATATAGGTTGATATAAAAAATAAAATATTTTATTACAATTATTTTGTTTAAAGTATAAATTGATTTACAAAGTAATTTTTTCTATGTTGTATAATATATTATTTTATGTCTTGTTAAATTATATTATAATGGTTATTGTGTATATGATATGGAGGTTAAAAAAAAAATGATATTATGAGTATATTTTTAATTTTTGTGACGTGGTTTTTCTTTATGATTTATGAAATGTTATGATAAACTTAAAATAATAGGATTGTAATTATAATTGAAAATTTTACTATATTATAATACTAAAATTGTTTTATTTTAAATATGGTAGAAGTATTGTTAAGGTAATTTATTTTCTTTAAATTATGATGATATACAATGTTTTTGTAAGTTATAACTTTTTTTTATTGTTCATTTGAAATATTAATGAAATGATATTTATACAAAGTGATAGTGGTGGATGTTATTCTTCTTGTGTGTGTAATAGATAAATAATTGTATTTACATTGAATTTGGAATTTTATATTGTATTTGCATAGCATTGCATAACATACACGAGGTACACGGAACAAAATATTTCAGATATATTTGAAGATTGAGTAATGGTTGAGTGATAAGTAGACCAAAGTTTGGTTGGAATTATAATAATTTAGTTAGATATTTTTCCTAAGTAACTTTGTACTAAAATTCTTGTGTAGAGCATTACCAAAGGAACATTTTTGAAAATTTTGCGGAAACAATATCCTAACTCGGTATCTTGACACATGTGTCTTTGATGTAGCCAAAAAATATGACACCTTTTTTCTATTAATAGGTGAAGTGGGATATTGCTAGTACTCTACCCAAACAACCTAAAACATAGTATAATATAACTTAATGCTTAAAACATAAGTTCATATCCTATTATGTTCCTTAAAGTAGTGCATATAATTATTATAATCCCTAATCTCTACAACATTTTTAAACTCTAAATTTTATCATCTCAAATTTTATAAAAACTATAAATCTTAAATCTTAAGTGATAAGTTATTCTTTCTATGATCAGAGAGGAGGTTATGTTATCTCTCCTTTCTGTTTCAACTTCATTCAGATGGAAAATACTAGGCAATATATTACAATGTAATATGTTATAACATATTACAATTACAATGTTATAACATATGACATTGTAATATGTTATAACATAATACATATTACAATATAATAAGTTATAACTTATTACTATGTTATAACATATTACATAAGTCAGGTCTTATTTCAAAAATTCTTGTTTTTCATCAAATCTTGGAATCTATCTCTAGTAGTGTAAATGTGCCTTCAAAGGCTCTTCTATGGTTGTGTACAAATCTCTTATTCCAAGGCATCATTTTCGAAATGGTAATTTTATTTTAAAAAAGTTAATTTTTTTTTCCAAAAAGTCTAGTAATTTTTACTTATTTTTTTATAGAAATTAAAATAAAAAATAATATTCTCTATTTCCTAGTATTATTTAGTTTTTTTTTTAATATATTTTGATATAAAAAATAATATTTATTTTTGAATATATTTTAATTTAAAAAAAATAAATTTAATTTTTTTTTTTTAAATATTTTTATTTAAAGAGTAATTACTTATGTGTCGTATAATAAGTTGGTTGATGTTTTGCTATATTATAAATATTTTAAAAGATTATTTTGTATATAGTAAATACGTTAAAAAAAACTATTGTCAATATATTTTGAATTTTTTAATTTCTAAAATGTGTTTCTCTAAATTTTATAAAATGTTATGATAATAATTATATTCCAAAATTTTTTTAATTAATTAATTTATATAAATATAAATATAAATATAAATGAGGTTATGTTATCCATGTGTAAGTTGTTTTTTTGGAAAGTAAGAATTCTATTAAATATCACCTACTTATTTGAGTATGAGTATTAAATATATTTTCTACAATTGATAAAGTTATTTTGTACAATTGATTTAGTGGAAGTTTAAGTATAATAAGAATTCATATTTTTTTCCAAATTTATAGTCAAATAAATAGTTTTAGAAAAAATAATTACTTAATTTTTTTATTTTTCAATATTTTTATTTTATAAAAAAATTACTTATTTTTATTTATTTTTAATATAAATTGATATTAAAAAAAAATATCATATTACCTATTATTATTATTATTTTTTGAGTATAAATTGATTTATAGAATAATTGTTTGAGGTTTTTCTTATAATTGTTTGAGGTTTTGATTTATAGAATAATAGTATAATTGATTTATATGTTGTATAGTATATTGTTTCAGGTTTTGCTAAATCATATTATAATATGGTTATTGTGTATATGATATGTAGATTAAAAAAAAATATTATGAGTATATTTTTTATTTTTGTGACCATGTGGTCTTTTTTATGATTTATGAAATGTTATGATAAATTTAAAATATTATCATTGTAATTAGAATTGAAAATTTTAATATATTACAATATTAAAATTGTTTGATTCTAAATATTGTAGAAGTATTGTTAAGGTAATTGATTTTCTTTAAATTATGATGGTATAAAATGTTTTTGTAACTTATTACTTTTTTATTGTTCATTTGAAATATCAATGCAAAGAAATTTAACACAAAGTGATAGTGGTGGGTGTTATGCTTCTTATGTGTGTGATAGATAAATAATTGTATTTACATTTATTTTATATTGTATTTACATAGCATTGCATAAAAGGGTTAGTATCACTGAACACAACATTCCATACATTCAAGATGTAGTCTTTTGTGACCATAAACTTAGTATATTTGAAGATCGAGTAATGGTTTAGTCATAAGGAGATCAAAGTTTGGTTGGAATTATAATAATTTACTTAGATATTTGTACTAAGTGACGTTTTACTAAAATTCTTGTGTAGAGAATTACCAAAGGAACATTTTTGGAAATTGTGTGTAAACAATATCCTAACTCAGTGTCTTGACACATGTGCCTTTGTTGTAGCCAAAAAATCAGACACCTTTGTGCTAGTAATAGGTGGACGGGGATATCTGCCAGAGAATCCCTCGAAGTACACCCCAAGTTGGGTGGTCGACCGTGTATACACAACGTTTTTGAAGTTGTCTAATGAAGAACCCCTCTTTGCTAGTGATCTACCCAAACAACCTAAAACATAGTATAAGATACCTTAATGCTTAAAACATAAGTTCATATCCTATTATATTCCTTAAAGCAGTCCATATACTTATTATAATCCCTAATATCTACAACATTTTTAAACTATAATTTTATCATCCTCAAACATTATAAAAACTATAAATCCTAAATCATATAAACCATATCATTGGTAATCCTTATGAATGCTTTTAGCACTAAGACTCACCCTCATATTGTGGGAGGATAAGCCCAGTACCCATAATAATGTTCAGTGGATGTTGGTTTTATGAGTGGAGGTCAAATAGACAAAACTCAACACAAGAATGATTATAACACATAAATTGGGCAAGTGATGCACAAGGAAGTGAGGGAATCATTAAATTTAGTCAATGAATTGAGGTTAAGGGTGAGCAGAAGGAATACTTAGTGAGAAAGTGGATAAGTTTGCCACAGGAATTAGGCTTTCAAGCAGCTTGGTGAAGAAAAACTCAGGCTCAAGAGCACTCTTGAACTCAAGGTTCATACACTGAAATATGTCATAGGAACACAGTCGCAACAATATAATGATCAAACCTACATCACAATGAAACTATGACAAATCAACTGGATCCTCCATGCCTGAGATTTTCAGCGTAACAGGGAATAAGACAATAAATAAGATGACTAAAATCAGTCACAAAAATATTGTAATCAAACCTACATTACAATAAAACTACAACCCTCAACTTGATCCTCCATGTCCAAGTGTTTTAGAACAATTTTTACAAAGAAATGAAAGAATTTTACTTCTATTAATGCGAAAGTCTCAAATTTGATACATAACCAAAGAACAACTATGGCATCAAAACATTAAAAAGTAGAGAGCTCTACTCAACCAGTTGAACCCCCTTTAACAAAATATTAAAACTATCTATTTATACTCAGCTCTGTCCACAACTACCAGGAGTATGACCTCCACCTTACAATCAAAGCTTTGCGTCGACGATTTTTTCTGTCAGACTGAGTGTGCATCCTTCTATGAGACGCGAGATCAGATCAACATGGGTCTGTAGGAAAATCGTCTCACAGGGGTACCATGAGCTGACATCTCTGTCTTCGTAACCAGATCATCCACACCTTCTATTTATGGGGCGAGTCGAGGCTTCAACCACCAATCCTACCTTCCATTAACTACCTTTCCTGGGGGACTTAATGAGACATAATTCTCATGGGTTGGCCACATGTTGCACTTGGATTTGAAGCTATATGAGGACGTGATTATGGGGCTGTTAGAAGCGGTTTGGATTCAGACTAATTTTGGGCCAGTAATCCATCACCTTTTTTCATGTAACACCTTTAACTTACCATGGTTTCAATTGCAGGGCCACTCAAGAAAATTATCATCCTAGCATGTTGTGTTCCCATTGATATTGTGATCTAGGATGAGGTATTTTGGTCAACGACTCAGCTCTAGTTCTTTTATATTGAGAGATCGAATATTCACCCTCTCAAATCAATGACCACGATTTTCTTTATGATTCGGGCTTCAGACTTTTCAAACCTCAAACCTCCTCCGCTTTATGTCTCTTTTCTTCGGAGCTAAGGATCTGATGATGCGTGCCCCCCTGTGGATCAATGGCTGAGAATTACTTCGGACCTTTGGGCTTCGAGTGTTTTGAATGTGAAACATGAAAAATCCTCCAGAGGAAAATCCCCAAAATGAATGATCTACTATCATGTGGCTTCCAAAGATCAATGGTCCAAACTCACTTTGTGTCTTTGGGACATCGACCATTCGACCCTTTGGTACTTCGGCAATCCAACGCTTTAGGACCTTTAACACTTCATCTCTTCAGGACCTCTAGCTCTTCTACACTTCGGGACCTAAGAGACTTCAAGACTTTAGCCTTCAGTGCTTCGTGATTTCTAAGCACTTTAATTCCACGATTCTCTGAAGTGTCGAACTCTGAAGCCAAGGATTTTCCTCCACATGTCCCATTGGATTGGATGGCTCAGATTACTCCAGGAGTCCGAGCTTCATATCTTAGGGTATTTTTGATGCACAAATTGCTTAATCCTTTGAACTAAAATCCCCAAAATGCTTGATCTGATGATGCATGGACTTCTGAGATCGACGGATGAGATATTTTCAGGTCTTCGGTCTTTGGGAAAATCAAATATCAAAACTCATTTTCCTTAAAAGTTCATGGACCTTTGTCACATTTCCCCGTTGATAGATGGCTTAGATTTAATTCGGGACTTTGAGACTTCGACACTTCTCTCTTAAAACACCTGAAGTCCATTTCTGTGAACCCTTAGATCGGTTTCCACTTGTCCCCCTTTAATATCTATGGCTCATGATCACTTTGAGCTCCGAGACTTCGGAATTTTCCTCTAGCGCTATACCTCATGCAGCTTCAAGATTCTGAATGGCCGCAAGCCACTAATATAAACTTCATGTGAAATTCTTGCCTTTGAAAACTGAACTTTCCTGCTTGCTTGATTCAAGTTCATAACAGACCGATTTGAGTTTTTCACTTTGTGCTCATGTTTGTGGCCTGTTTAAACAAGGACTTGTAGGATTGGTTGTGGGCTCAGGAAAACATAAGGAAAAGGAGATGAGTGTTCATCTTTTAAAGAAAACAAAAAGGCTTCAGGCCAAAACTTTTTTAGGTAAGACAACAAGCAAAAAAAGGTCACTTAAACACAAAAGGGGGCAAACAAAAACAATTTTTCCAACTAAAGAGGAAAACCCTAAAGACCTGGCCTGTGAAAGAGAGAGAGAGAGAGGCAGGAAAAGGATACAAAATTAGTCATTAATGACAAATGCATACGACTATTGATAGCTTCATGTGATAACACATACAACCCTTAACCATCAATAGTCACATCATCTCTATAATCCTGTAACATCCCTCTCTGGCGTAGCGAGCAAACTTATTCTTAGAGGACACTTGCTCACAAGTGATCCAGATTATTATGCTATTAAAACATTTTATTTTGATTATGGGGCGTTATGGGTTGATGACATGGTTTAACTTAGTAAAGTATCTAGCATTTAAGAGCTTTCTAATTTAAACTGAACTAACAATTTAATGGTGGGGAAAGTTATTAAAACCTGTAAGAGAATTTGGGGATAGCTAGGAGTGATTCTAGGAGTAACTCTAGGTGGGTGAGGGAAATAAAGATAATTAATTAATTAAATAAATTAATTTATGGAGGAATGAAGGAGATGGGTGACACTTGTATGGGGAGGAATTTTTAGGAATTAAATTTTACAAAATTAATTAAACGAGATTTTAGGAAAGTAAGGAACCACAAAACTCTATATAATGAAGGGAGGAGATGGAGGTTGGATCAGCTTCTGTTTGCGTAAAGTTACGCTACAAAAATATCTACTTGACTAACTTAACTTGTGGGAGGTTGGATACCCATCTCGGTGAGGACTTGTAGCTTGGCCTTTTGAGGCGAGCTGGGAGCTAGTCAAAATCTCAGGATAGTGAGTGTGTTGCCCCTTTGTGGGTCGGGGGGCTAAGGGGGAAGAATAGTACCCCTAGCATTGGCTGGGAGGTACTGGTGAAGTCTCGTCAGTCGACACGCAGTAGTTGCAAGGAGCACGCAGGACATCCACTCAAAACAAGCAATGATACACTTTCTTTGTTTTGTATCGTAAATTGTTTTAGAATATATGCTTGAATCTGCATTTTTACTTAGGTAAGTGAACTGATTTTACTAGATGGTTTTCAAAAATTTTCTTAGCCTAGCTTGTTGATATATTGACTCCCATGGCTTTATTTCCCTGCAACGTCTTGACCACCTTGTTGTGTTGATTGTGACCTTCGTGGTTGTTTAGATTTTGTCTCTAGCTCACCAGTCCTTGCCTGAGCAGTTAGCCATGAGCTTGATCTACGGTCGTCGCCTTAGCGTTAAAATACCTATGGATCTCAATGTCCTTCTTTTCTGTGCGAGGATGATGAGCAAATGATGAACCTATCAGCCGTCTATCTCCGTTGTTTTCCTTGGATAGTTGGATCCTTTCGATTCTCTTACTATTGTCTGCATTTTGTATTGGTCTGTTGGCAATGAAAAAAAAAAAATTGACTCATGTATGCATTTTGTATGGGTAATCTGGCAATGGAAAAACAAATTGATTATGTCTGCATTTTGTATTGGTATTTTGGCAAGGGAAAAACATTTGTTATTACTGTTTGCATTATCATGATATCCTTGAAATGGAAAACAAATTAATTTCTTAGTCTACATTTTATATTTGTTACCCTGGAAGGGGAAAAATGTTTGTTATCCCTGTCTGCATTGTCATGATATCCCAGAAATGGAAAACAAATTAATTTCTTATTCTGCATTTTATATTTGTTACCCTAGAAGGGGAAAAATGTTTGTTGTTCTTGTCTGCATTGTCATGATATCTTGGAAATGAAAAAAAAACAATTATTTTCTTAGTCTATGTTTTATATTAGATAACCTGGAAGGGGAAAATGTTTTTGTTATACCTATCTGCATCTTTTCTTGGGCAGCCTAGTCAATTGGAAAAAAGGGAATTAGTTATGATCCTTGTCTATGTTTGATTGGGTAGCCCAGGTGAATGAAAAATGATTTCTTTATTTTCAGCCTGCGTTTGTTGGGTATGCCGGCGAAATCATAATTGATCACTACGTTGCAACATTAATTAGACAGTGAATGTAATGGAAATCTTTAAACTCTACGAGCTGCCCATTCCATTTTTATCTATGTTTTCCGCATTCTGATTGCCCCATTCTGATTTGCCACATTATGATTTGTCCATTCCATTTTTAACTATGTTTTCCGCATTATGATTGCCCCATTGCGATTTTCCACATTGTGACTTGCCCATTCCATTTTCAACTATGTTTTTCGCATCCTAATTGCCCCATTCTGATTTGCCACATTGTGACTTGCCCATTACGTTTTTAACTATGCTTTTCGCATTCTGATTGCCCCATCCCGATTTGCCGCATTGTGACTTGCCCATTCTGTTTTTAACTATGTTTACCGCATTCTGATTGCCCCATACCAATTTTCCACATTGTGATTTGTCCATTCTGTTTTTAATTATGGTTGCCCCATTCTGAAGCCCCATTCTGATTTTCCACTTTGTGATTTGCCCATTCTATTTAATTAACAACCAGTGCACAAATTGATTAAAAACATATATGTATTGAGTGGTATTCCATTTAGTTTGCTAGGTGACTTTTCAACTACATGCCTTTCATTTTTAATTTGATAGCCCGAGTATAATTACACAGTAGTTTATAGAGTTGGTAATTCTGATTTACCTTACAGAACATCTTCTTACCATTTTAGACAACCACCTCTTGTGTTATAAGAATGTCAACAGTTAACCAAAGGCTTTATCAAGGACTTAATCTGGACACCAATTATAACTCGTTATAAGGTTTCGATTAATAAATTTTTTACCACCTTGTCATTATGTTAAACTCGTTAAATTTTGACTGGTTATTTGACGTCAATGTCATTTTTGGGGCAGCATAGATCACCATTAAAAATGTTAAGAGTTCACATTTTTAATGAACAATGTATTTTGCTAACAAGTGTTGATTTCGTTAAAGCCTATGTTGGTTCACCTTTATGATAGCTTTGATTAAAATAGTAATGATGAAGGTCTACTCCTTCACCCCTAGACTTCTTGCTTGACAGATATGAGGATGCGTTAGACATCATGATATTGGGTGTACTAGTGCTTTAACTTGCGCACGCATAATGGCCGAGAGTTTAGTAGATGCTCAGTGAAAACCTTACTAGCCCTTAGTTTTTGGCAGTTTTATGCCTTGTGCCTTAGGTCGAGATGGAAGGAAAAGATTTCTCTGGTCCTTCGCGCAATTATATTTGAAGGTTATTGTAATGTCCCCCACCTCTTAGAGAGGTGATGAGGAGACTCACTGGCCTGGGCACCCCCACTAGGTCATAGTCTCACACTGAGGGGGGGGGAATTCAAGAAGTTAAAAGTTATATTTTTAAGTTGACTTAAGAAAGGAAAAGGATAAAGGAGTAAAAGATAACTCAACAGAAGAATAGAAGATTAACCCTCGGAGTTAACCTAACTCAACAAAGAATTAGAAGGAAAAGTATAAGTAAGAGGCTGGGGCGCACCTATTATGCATTCTGGTTTTGGATTAGCATTTTCTATTGCTGTTGAGCATTCAGTTTGGGGGTTTTGTTGTACAAACCCTTGTGAGAAACTCAGTGGTGAAATATCCACTCACTTTGTTCCACAGCTTGGTCTCGGGTATGAAAGACTCTTCCACACCATTCTAGTCTCAACCCATCTCCATCTAGCGCTTCAGAAGGTAGCAGGCCATACGGTTCTTGTGTTTCCAGTAAGGGTGTACCATCATCTAGAGGGAGGTTCGATCCAGCTTATCCTGAGGCCCTGGGGCCATTCCAACAGTTGGGTTTTGTTTGCAGGGGCAACACCATCAGTTTGAGGGATTTTCTGGAGGGTTATCATCATTCTACATTTGTCTGCAGATTGGGACGTCTTGGAGCCATAGGGAACGTCTTGTGATTCAGTAAAACTCAGATCTAGGGAGATCTTCTTGAGATCTGAGCCCGAAACTTCTCCCACGGGATTCTCATAGCCTGATCTATATTCTTGGAGAGTTTCAGAGCATTTAGAGGCCTCCTTCATTAGGACCAAACCAGCTAGGGTTTCAGTTATTCAGTGGGGCACACCATTCAGTGGAGAATTCAGATCTATGGGGTTTGAGAGTGGATTTGGGAATTTGGACATCTGGGTTTTCCTTACAGTTGCCCGATCTATCATTTGTCATATTTCTCAGGATGATTGGACACTT
Organism: Picea engelmannii; assembly: GCA_009831015.1. Taxonomy (NCBI): domain Eukaryota; kingdom Viridiplantae; phylum Streptophyta; class Pinopsida; order Pinales; family Pinaceae; genus Picea; species Picea engelmannii. Next base: position 22,545 of record ML806468.1, read on the forward strand.
TTGGTAGCAGGGAAGAATTATTGAGGGCTTCAACATTCTAGCAGGACGTGATGATTAATGCTATGTGATTCATTTCGTTGGCTTCAATCCCATTTATTCACCCTTGTGAGCATCACTCGATGCAATGAGTGCTAAGTGAATTATTCAAATCATGAGAAATATTGGTCAGTTGTGACTAATACTCATGAATATGGGTCATAGATTAATGACTTACACTACGCAGTTAATCTCAAAAATAATATCTAATATTTTGTATTGTCGGGAGCATTTTGTAGCAGCTCATATCTATTGTTTGTATGACCATCTGAGGTTTATGCCAGATCGGCCATCTATTGTATTGATCTTACATTTCTCATAATAAAAAGGTCAGATCTTTGCTTGTGCTTCTACATCTTAAATATATTGTGATCTCCATGTGTTGATGAATCTTGTATGCACTTA